>JADRCC010389894.1:0-10592 GCA_019843855.1 Hylomyscus alleni
GAGAGGGAGGGAGGGAGGGAGGGAGGGAGGGGGGGAGGGAGGGAGGGCCTGAGCCAACAGACCAATCCTACCCACACTGAGGGATATTCAAGTTAGTGACTAACATAACATACCCAGTCTCCTCTTTGCCTTCTCCCAGCTGTAAGTGCTGTCTTTGTAGGTGGTGAGGAGGGCAGCCAAGTCCTCACAGCACACATCATGAGAGGAGGGCCCGTGCCTCTCAGGACACTGGCTAGCCATTGCTTTGTTCTAGCCAATTGGCTTTGCACCTAACAGAAATCTAAGCTAGTAACTCCCAGGACCATTTGGTGATCTTGTGTACCTACAAGGCAGGGAAATGGCTGGGGCTCAGAAACCAAAGATTCTGGTAAGAAGGCTGTTGTCTTATTCTTCTGTGGCGAGCACGCGTGCATCTCCGTGTGCTTGTGTAGCTGACTTGCAAACCCAGGGCTTTATACATGCCAGGAAAGTACTTTACTGTTGAGGTACACCCCAGGCATGTTTGTTGGTTTCTTTAATGGTTGCTTTTAAGATGTGCTCTTGGGGATGGAGAAATGGCTTGGCAGTTAAGAGCTCTAGCGGCTCTTGCAGGGGACCTGGTTTGACTCCCAGCACCCACATGGTAGCTCACAACTATCTGTCACTGCAGTTCCAGGGGATCTGTCACCCTCTTTGAGCCAAACTGGGCACCAGGCATGGACATCATGCAGAGACATAAATGCTGGCAAAGCACATATGTGCAAGTTAAAATAAACATTTAATTTAAAAATGCTCTTTTGCCTTTGGCTTCTAGCTTCACTGTGGTATTAGGTGTGGTTTTCTTTGTATTTATCTGCTTAGGTTCTCTGAACTTGAAGTCTATTCTTCCATTGTTTAGAAATTCTCATTATCTCTTCAGATATTTCCCCTTCTCTTTCTGGGATCCCACAGTCATGTGATATTGCTCCTCGTAACTTCCGAGCTTGCTTTGGGGCTTGGGTGTCAGTAGGTGCTACATTTGGTTGATTTCTGTCAGCCCAACCTCAAGTTCATGGATTTCTCACCCCCTTTGTTTTTTTTGTCTAGATTGCCATTTTGTCTAAATAACCTTGTTGAAGGAATTCATCTCTGATATTAACTTTTTGAGGATTTATAGCTAATTTTGTGTGTGTGTGCTAGGAATTGGATTTAGGGCCTTTCAGCGTGCAGGCAAGCATTCTATCACTGAGCTGTATTTTGAACCCTAAGTTTATTTTTATGTGTATTTGTGTGTGTGTGTGTGTGTGTGTGTGTGTGTGTGTGTGTGTGCCTGTGTGAAGTGTCCGTGGAGTTCAGGGGAAGGCTTTGAAGCTGGAGTTCCTGGCGTCTGTGACGCTCTTGACAAGGTCCTCAGGCACTCGGCAAGAGCAGTGCCCGCTCTTCACCACTGAGCGCCCCTCCAGCCTCCAACTTTCTTATTTCCAGAATCCCCAATCTTTATTTCCTTTTCTAGAACTTCCTGGACTTTATTCACAGTCTCCATTTACTCATGTATAATGTCCACCTTCCCGACAGACCAGACCCTTCAGTGCATTAGCTCCAGCTCCTCCCCGGCCCTGGCTAACATGTGCAGTATCTCAGCCATGGCCACCTCTATCAGGGATTCTGCCTGACCTTAGCCTCCCGCAGTAAGTGAGACAGGAAATGTATCCTTCTACCCCTGGCTCTTTGTCTAGGTTATTTCCGAAAGATCCTTGTCCCCTTTTCTTCAAAGTCTGCAGCTGTGCTCGGGGTTTTACACAGATCTTTCCCTCAGGTCCTTCCCCACATTACTTTTGACTCGTCATCTTGAGTCTCCTGAAGCCATGAACCATGCAAGCAAAGTTATGGTCAATCATGAACATAGTTCTTCCATGCATGCCTTCCTTGGCTCCCCTCAGGTTGTGATTTTTGTTTTATAGATAATATCCTGTTTGATGAGATAGGGTAACTCTGCTCTGAAAAACAAATGAACCTTGTATATCAACCCCATCACTGGAAAACCAACACATGCGTGCATGCACACAGACATACACACATGCACACACACACACACATGCACATGCACATATACACACATGCGCACACACATGCCTGCACATGCGCTCACACAGGCACATGTACATCAGGCACACGCACACCTAAGAAGCCAAAGCCCTCCATCCCAGTGATTAGCTACTAGGAACTCTAGGCGAAATGACAAGACTGTGAAAAGCTATATAAAACCTTTAAAAATGTAATTGGACATAATGTTAAAGACTATTTCATACGTATTGTCTCACTCACTACTGATGTTAATATTCAGAATATTCTGATTGCATTAATAAAGTTTGTTGAGTTCATCTCTCTTCCTGATTGGCCCAGAGATGTCATAGTTATATAGTAAATAACTTACTTATAGCTGATTAGCTTCCAGAGCAACATTATAAAATTCATTTCAAATATTTGAAACAATATAATTTAAGGTGAAGACTTTTACTGTTGTTTTTATTTATTTTTTTTTTCAAGACAGGGTTTCTCTGTGTAGTCCTGGCTGTCCTAAAGTTCTCTCTGTAGACCAGGCTGGCCTCGAACTCAGATTCAAGTGCCTCTGACTTCTGATTGCTGGGATTAAAGATGTATGCCAAGACCACTTGGCTCTCACCGTGTCACCAGGCTGTTCTTGAACTTACAGTCCTCCTGCCTGCAGCTCCACAGTGCTGTGATTCTAGCCAGAGACTGACTGCGGATGTTTTAATGTTGGATGTGATTTCAATGAGGCTGGAAACGGCCTCTTCCTGCCACAGCCTGTGCTGTCTGCAGCCTGCATCCGAATGCTGTCGCCTTCCTGACCAGGTATCCTTGCTGGTGTAGGCCATGGTTCAGAGCAAAACCTGACCCTCAAAGCAGCCGTAGAGCCCGCTGGGCATCCGCCATTTTCTCCTTTTCTTTCCTGAGTGTTTTTGTTTTTGAGACAGGATCTCATTATGTAGCCCTGGCTATCCTGGAGCTCAGGCTAGCCCTGAACTCACAGAGACCTTCTTACCTCTGCTTCCTGCTCGGGATTCAAGAGATGCACTACCCTATCCAGCTCGTTCCTGAGTTTTAACTTCAGCTGGAACCAAAGATGTGCACTATTTCTGAGGAGAGCTAGATGTGGGCTCGCTTAGGGCATTCACTTCTTTTTCTTTTTTTTTTTGGTTTTTTGAGACAGGGTTTCTCCGTGTAGCCCTGGCTGTCCTGGAACTCACTCTGTAGAGCAGGCTGGACTTGAACTCAGAAATCCGCCTGCCTCTGCCTCCCAAGTGCTGGGATTAAAGGCGTGCGCCACCACCGCCCGGCTGGCATTCACTTCTTGCTGTGTCTGATTCCTAGGCCATTGTGACAGCATAAATAGAGGAGAGGGCTGGAGCTGGGAAGACGATGGGGTTGAGCAGGTGATGGATTAACTCAGTCAGGGTTTCCACTCACTAGGCACGTGGCTGGCTGCTAATGACAGCCTTCTGAAACCCCGCCATCTAGACCTAGAACCTCCATATCGGCATTGCTTCTGCTGTTGTAGCCAAGGATGACCACGAACTCCTGGTCTTCCTGTGTCTGCCTTTCAGGTGCTGGGAACACGGGCATGAGCCACCATGCCTCCTGTTCTTATCTTCTGAGCTGTCACGCTAATCATTTGATCATCGGATAATTAAACAGATTCTCTAAGTGACTGTGTGCCAGGTACTGATGACGCCTCTGCCAGCTTCCAGAGCCAGCACCACCACCTGGGTAGTTCTCTGATGGCTGCTCGCCTCATTGTCAGACGGCCTTGGACCTAGTTCCAAAGATGAGTCGGGGGGTGAGTGGCCTTTAGCAATGAGACAGAAGACTTGAAACCAACCTTTATTTTATTATAAACTAATAGTTTGGGGACTGAAAAAAAGAAAATAGAGTTTCCCAAAGTTCTGGAACAACTTCGCAACAACTGTGTGTGTTTAAGAGTACCAGCTGGGCTCCCGCATTGGGAACAGGTTGCTGTGCAGTTGTTAGTAGCCCAGAAGTTTGAGAGTCACAAACTATGGGATGGAGTGGTAACTGGAGTTACCCGATCCTTCTGGCTTTGTACAGATCCGGGGAGTGACTGGCTGGACATTTTGCAGAAAAGCTCCGCTAGCTCCTCCGAGGGTCCCTGGCATTCCTTTCCTTGGACCGACGAAGCACTGAAAGAGCTGATGCGGTTACAAGTTGGGTAGTAACTGAGACAAGGCCCCTGCCGTCCACCCAGAGCATGGGCACAGATCTAGAGCTGGGCTCAGATGTGACCTGAATATACAGATGCTTAGCTTGGCATTCCTGTCAGGCTTCCTAGCTGGCTTAGGCTATGGCTCAAAGCAAAACCTTACTCCTGGCTGCAGCCTCAGAGGCAGCTGGGCATACCCCATACTTTCCTTTTCTTTCCTGAGTTTTTGTTTTTGTTTTTGAGGCAGGGTCTCATTATGGCGCCCTAGTCTCCTTGGGCTCAGGCCAGTCCTGAACCCATGGAGAGCCTCTTGCCTCTGTTCCTTCTCCTCTTCCTCCCCCCCACCCCATCTCCTGGTTTTATAAGACAGAGTTCCTCTGTAGCTGCTTAGCATGGAACTTGCCCTTCAGATCATGCTGGTCTTGAACTTCTGCAATCCTCTCTCTGCCTCCATAATGCTAGGATTATAGATGATACTTCGAGACCCCGTCTCACCCCTTCCCCCCAAAAGAAAAACAACACTGGATGACCCTCATGCCATAATAACAGGGCCTTGCGACAACATAGCAACCCTCATAGAAACACCCAGAAGCTTAGCATGCAGGGAGGTGACCTAGCCCAGGGCTCGAATGGAGACAGAAGCAGGCCTCTGCCTCTAAACTGGATCTATGGTAAGTTGGATAAACTCCTGCAGAGTTGTAAAAGGGGGAAGGCAATTGTATTCATCTAAATCCTCTTACAAAGAGAGAGCTGTCTTTGCTGGGAACAATATTGTGATGTGTGTGCTTCAGCCTGCAGCTGAGATCCCAGTGGAGGCTCAGGGGTGGGCGGAGCAGCTCCGCTTGAGATGTGAAAGGGATCCTAGACTGCTGCATGTTATACCTCAGAGTGTGAGGGGAAAGGAAGGCGGCTGCTGTTGGGTGCTGTTCCCTGGGACTCTCTTTTCCCATCATCCTCTTCCTTTTTGCGTGTAGGCTTGTGTGTGCACGGACATGCTCGTGTAAGTGCGCGAACGTGTGTATGTTACATGCGTGAATACACGCGGGGAGAGGTGGACACTGGGTATCTCCTGTTGCTCTCTAGTGTAGGAGGCAGGTTGTCTCAGAACCAGAAGCTCACAAATTTGACTAGGCTAGCCAAGCTGGCCACTGAATTGCAAGGCCTTACCTACTGCACCTCCTCATGCTGGGACACAGATGTGTGCGGCCATGCCTGGCATTTTATGTAGGAGCTGGGATCCAAACTCAGGTCCTCACGCTTGGGCGGTAAGTAGTGTACAGACTGAGTTGTCACCCCAGCCACCATCTCCTTTCATTTTTAGAATGATCCTAATGCCCTAAATGCCTAGAGTCAAGTGTACTGTGCACACTGGATACATATACATGGAAAGAACAAAGAGGTGGGCTCAGGTTCCCCCAGAATCCAGGCAAGGCCAGGGTAATGCAAGAGGTGCAGAGGGGGACACAGAAGGAGCTTGCCATAGGGGATACCACCTGAGAACCTCACTGAGCAGGAACCCCCATTTCTTCTTTGTGTCCCAGATCTTTCTTGGGAGAGTCAGTCCCACTAGCAGCAGGTGAGATGACCCTGAGGTTCCTTGCAAGAAAGAGCCTTGAGTCCTCATTAGCGACATCTTCAAGCCACGAAAAGCAAAGCAGATAAGCCTGCTCTAGACAGAGAAGCCTTCAACAGATCCCCTGGGTCCTGAGTTCTGCTGCCACCCCACTCCTTAGAGAGGTCCCAGGGCGGCCTTGAACCAGAGAGCTCCTATCTCGGCCTCCCAAATGCTGAGAGCTAGCTCTATGTCCCCACACCTGCTCCTCCGCTGCCTTTCCCAGTGATAGTTCTTGAATGCAGTCAGGGAAACAAGAACCACAAGGCGGGGCCCAGGTACAAGACTTGGGTCTGTCGCACAGTCCTTGGTTTCCCTCGGTCTCAACCCTATACTAAGGGCAAGCTAGGCTACCCAAGAAAGCCATGTGAAACCCAGGAACCCCACACAGTAGGCTAAATATGGTGGAACATCCTGTGAGAGACTGCTCAGTCTTGGTCTCAGGACCCAAGCTGATGGCCGGCGAATGGATGAGGCAAGCAGGGTTTTGTTTCTGAGTCCCGGACTGGTGTCTGAGAGGGTGCCTGAGCTGGCGAGTAGCGCCAGGGCCACCTTGAAGACAGGTTAAGCACCCACCCTTGCTCCTTACCGAGCCTTGAAGGCTGAGCTTCTGGGGAAGGAGAGATGCTCATCCGCTGCCAGTAGCCTGGGGATATCTGGGTACCCCCCTAGCCGTTCCCAGGGCAGGTTCGTAGGGGTCTTCTTTTCTATGGGGTGACTTGAAGAGGCCACATCAGCCTTCCATATGGCTTCCATCTGGCTCCCTTGTTGGCTAGGAGTGGGAGAGTGGAGAATGGCGAGACAAGAAAACACAGAAGTAGGCTGAAGAGCCACAAGCTTTTCAGGGCCAGAAGACCTAAGACACCAGGCCTTGTTTTCTTCCCTTCTTAATGAGTTTGTCACTACCCCTTGTGACCCTCACCTCCCCCACACGGGCTCTGGGCCTTAGTTCCAGAGGATCCACTTCTAGGCACATGCACTGTGGGCTGGAACCCTGCTTTAGGTCTCACTGGGATAGGTGTTTACGTGAATCACCCTGGCTGCCCCCGAGGCTCACCACCTCCGAGCCTGAAACCCCCATGGTAGGAAGGATTGGGCTTGTTTACATGGACAGACCGCCGGTAGATACTGGCTCAGTGTGCTCAGGGTAGAAGTGTAGGTTGTCCCCTGTATTTTCTCAGAGCCAGTCAGGCTACTCCCCCAAACCATACACACTGCCACACACAGAATGCCATTCATATTCTGGTCCTGGATCTGAGCACCAGAGCCTGTCAGTGTCGTGAGTAGTGGGCCTTGTAGCTCGTAGGTGACCTTCGCCTGCGTCCTCACTTGCCACTGCTTCCCCAGGATAGCTGCTCCCTCTAATCCTACTGCCCGTCCCTACCTGCCAATACCTACCCAGTTATCCGCAGGGGCACAGATTCCCGGTGCTTGGGCGGAGGAGGCTGCTTGGTAGTGGAGTGGCTGGAGCTGGAGCGGACTCTCTGAAGTAAGACTGGAGATGACTTGCTCTTCACTGTCTTCACAGAGCTGAGCACAGGGATGCTCAGGTGGATGTTCCACTCTTTCTGGAGCTAGAGGGACCAGCAGGGGGCATCAGGGAGGTGTGCGGAGAGGCCTGTCTAGGGTGGGTGGAGGTCTTGTCTGATTGTCATTGATCCTGCTGGGTGGAGGAAGGCTTTGACTACAAACCCCAGGTCCCCAGCATATGACACGTTCCCTAAAAGTCCATCAGTTCTTATTTTCTGAGGTAGTTTCTACTTTCTCCTTTGTTGTAAAGAATCTGGACAATGGACAAAACAGAGGAAAGAAAATGGAAGGGAGCCGGGCTTCCGTACAGCACCAACAGCACTCGCAGGCAGGGCCTGAGGTGGAAGCTGGGTCGCCATACACGAACTGAGATGCAGAGTAGCCAGGACGCTAGGCAAGCAGCTGGAAAGCCCTCACAGTGTTATTTACACTACTTGTCTTTTTTAAAAGGCTGCATAATATTTCAGTGGGGGTTTTTTTTTTTTTTTTTTTTTTTTTGGGATGCGAGACAGGGTTTCTCTGTGTAGCCCTGGCTGTCCTGGAACTCACTCTGTAGACCAGGCTGGCCTCAAACTCAGAAATTCACCTGCCTCTGCCTCCCAAGGGCTGGGATTAAAGGCGTGAGCCGCCACAGCCCGGCTTCAGTGTTCTTTTAAAACGTTCTTATCATTGATGCATGTGCACATTTGAGCCATGCAGGGCATGCAGCCGTCAGAAGACAGCTTCATGGAGTTGGTTCTCGTTTCTACCTTTCTGTGTGCCTCAGGGATCAAACTCAGGCTGTCAAACTTGTGTGGGAAGTGCCTTTAACCTCTGAGCCATCTCGAGCCTCACTCTCATTTTCTCTGAATGCTGGAGTTACAGGTACTCTGTAGTGGAGCAAGGTGTCTTCACATCTCACCCGTTATAAAGAATGCTATGATAGTTTCATTCCCTTTACGCACGCACCATGTAGCTTAGCCCCCTGTTCCAGAGAGATTTTAGTCCACCATCATCATCATCATCGTTCACATAGCTGAGGCAGGAGGCCGAGAGCTACACCAAAACCAGAGATGAGAGTAACCTTCGGGGTCTGACTCTCATGACCTGCTTCTTCTAGCGAGACCCCACTCCTGAAGGCTACGGGCCTTCAAAGTAGTGCCACAGACTGGACCCTGAACATTCAAAACCTGAGCCTGTGAGGACATTTTAAATGCAACTGTAACAACTCAGGAGAGAGATGGCTGGTCCTGTGAGGATTCCATTTTTAGTTTCTTTAGAAACTTCCATACCATGTCATAATGGTTGCAACCAAATCTCTGTCTCCACCCACAGTGTTCAAAGGCTCTCTTCCATCCATGCCACCAAAGAGTCTCTTGCCTTTTTCCTCTGATGAACCCTAAGTCTTTTCTGGTATACCCTAGCCCCTGCTAAGAGGCACTCCTGTGATTTGCTACAACATGCATGCTAAGTGAAATAACCCAGACGCAAAAAGATGTTGTGTGGTCTCACATTTATATGCAGAATCTAAAAGGAAAAAATGTCAGATATATAGAGGTAAAAGATAAAACAGTAGTTACCAAAGTTGGGGTGTGGGCCAGGAAGAGGAGAGGTGTAGACCCAAGGACAGAGAGAAGGCATGGGCAAATAGCTCCAGTTGTAACAGTCCTTGTAGGGACTGAGATGTTCTAAAGAGAGACACTTGTGCCCCACCTTTGATCAGATACTTGAAAAGTAGTCCCCAAGGAATTGGAACTTCCCAGAGACCTCATGCAAGGGGAAGGGGAAAGCTAAAGCTCTGGTGCTGGAGGAGGAGCCCACCTCCCAGGAAGAGATTTTACACAGAATTGACAACCTGCAAGATGCAGAGCACCCATGGGTCTGTGGTCCGATGGCAACACATCTTGATTAGAACTGCGAAGTTCTATAGACCTTGCACCCTCTGTTTAGACCTACACCTGGTGACAGCACCCCAGGTGACTACTGATCACTAGACCCTTTCGTTCGCTCCTCCTCCCAGTGTGGCCGTGGTGACCTTTCTCTGCTATTCACTATGACTTTCTCTTGAAGGGGCATCTCAAGGATGAGCAGTTGAGGCCAGCTTGCCAGGGCCACTGGAAACCAGGCTTGCATCCTAAAGACTTCTGTAACAGACCGGTAAGTATAATATACATAAGCACAGTCTGGGGCTCTAGTTAACCACCGTGGATTATATTTAGGGTTTTGCCACCTGGATAGATCATAGCTGCTTTTGCCACAGAGGGAAACGGCTTATTACCTGAGGTGAAGTGCTCCTGCTGAGGGCACAGAAGCGCAGCGGCTCCGCTCTGTCACCCCCAGCAGTCTGAAGAGTTGCGTTCATTTCTTAGGGACTTTGACACAGGCCAGAGGTGCCTTGGGGGGACTGTGATGTGATAAGGTGAACCAGAAGCCACTATGTTGGTATCAGTCTTGGTGAGATTCTAGAAAATTTCAGGTGTACAGCCTGGAGTATACAGAGGCCTAATGGAAATGTTAAAATTGCATTGGAATTCTTGAATCTGGGCTTCAATCAGAGTCCAGGGCTGGGACCTTCATTTTCCCTCCCATGTCCCCATAACTGTCTCTGCCGTTCTGTCTTGCCACAATGGATATTTTAGCTTGTTTTACTGCAGTAATGGTTATTTTACAACAGATAGGTATCGGATTTCACCCTGTGTTCCATACCTTAAACATACACAATAAAATTCATTATAAACAAACGCAGTAATTTTTATCTCACAAATCCCCTGGAAAAGCGTAGGCATGTGTGGCCTGTTCACACTCGAGAGCCACAGGAAACGAAGTGGCCCCTTAATGTCTTATCGTTATGATTTGTGTTGGACCTCATTCGTGGTCCTGCTGAGTGCATTCAGTCCACAGGTTAGCTGTGCCAAGATTCCCAGGGCCAGCAGATCACACCTCAACCACTGTACAATTTAAGAAAATATGCTAGAAACAAAGCGCTTAAGTTTCTAAATAGAAATGGTTGGCGTTTTCTCCGGAAATTGGACATAGTTCTACCGGAGGACCCAGCTATACCACTCCTGGGCATATACCCTAAAGATGCTCCAACATGTAATAAGGATACATGCTCCACCATGTTCATAGCAGCCTTATTTATAATAGCTAGAAACTGGAAACAACCCAGATGTCCTTCAACAGAGGAATGGATACAGAAACTATGGTACATCTACACAATGGAGTACTACTCAGCTATCAAAAACAATGAATTTATGAAATTCTTAGGGAAAT
>JADRCC010389896.1:0-30622 GCA_019843855.1 Hylomyscus alleni
AGACCTACCTCCTGACACCATCTCATAGACCTACCTCCTGACACCATCTCATAGAGAGTTGGGAGGGACATGAGCATCCAGTCCATAACAGAATTTTATTGGGATCAATTTCCTTTTTTTTTTATTATTTAACACATCTTTACAGAATATTACAGACAACAGAATATACATTCTTCTCAACAGTACATGGAAGTTTTTCTAAAATTATTAATATAATAGACCACATAATAAGCCCTAAAACACATATAAGTTGTCTTTCTAAGTCTGGAATACTTTCCTTAATATAACATTTTCCCTCTAATAAGAGCACCCTGAATTTTAATGGCTAAATATATGTATTTGGGCAGGAATAAGAGTCTATAAAGACAAGGAGACTGGGAGATGGGCCATAAGATGATCCTTTTTTGTTGTCATCAAAACAATTTATAATAGTTAAATGCCTCTTAAATATACATAATGTCTTCTGAAGCTAAAAGTAATATGCACTCAACCAGTTTTTAAAACCTATTTGGAACATTAAACATGATAGAAGTAGAAAAAAAACCCCTCTTATGAAGTCCTCTATGAAAGGAAATTGTGACAGGTTCCTGATTAGACAGAAACCATTCCATTTCCAAGGGAAAATACACAATGTAACTGTGGCTTCATAAAATGATTTGGATAGTGTTCCTTATGTTTCTATTTTATAGTTTGAAGAGTATTGGTATTAGGTCTTCTTCGAAGGTCTGATAGAATTCTGCACTAAACCCATCTGGTCCTGGGCAGTTTTTGGTTGGGAGACATTTAATGACTGCTTCAATTTCTTTGGGAGTTCTGGACTGTTTAGATGGTTTATCTGATCCTGATTTAACTTTGGTACCTGGTATCTGTCTAGAAAACTATCCATTTCATCCGAATTTTCCAGTTTTGTTGAGTATAGGCTTTTGTCTTAGGATCTGATGGTTTTTTGAATTTCCTCAGTTTCTGTTGTTATATCTCCCTTTCCATTTCTAATTTTGTTTATTTAGATACTGGCTCTGTGCCCTCTGGTTAGTCTGGCTAAGAGCTCATCTTGTCAATTTTCTCAAAGAACCAGCTCCTGGTTTGGTTGATTCTTTGTATGGTTCTTTTTGTTTCTACTTCGTTGATTTCAGCACTGAGTTTGATTATTACCTGCCATCTAATCCTCTTGTGTGTATTTGCTTCATTTGTTCTAGAGATTTCAGGTGTGCTGTTAAAAGCAGCTCCTGTTTCTTTTTGGAGGCACTCAGAGTTGAGTTTCCTCTGAGCACTGCTTTCATTGTTTGGGTATGTTGTACCTAATTTTCTTTAAATTCTAAAAAGTCTTTAATTTCTTTCTTATTTCTTCCTTGACCGAGTAATCATTGAGTAGGGCACTGTCCACCTTCCATGTGTATGTGGGCTTTCTGTTGTTTTTGTTGCTATTGAAGACCGGCCTTAGTCTATGGTGATCTGATAGGATCCATGGGATTATTTCAATCTTTTTATATCTGTTGAGACCTATTTTGTGACCCACTATATGGTCAGTTTTGGAGAAGGTACCATGAGGTGCCGAGAAGGTATATTCTTTTGTTTTTGGATAAAATGTTCTATAGATATCTGTTAAATCCATTTGGTCCATAACTTTTGTTAGTTTCACTGTGTCTCTGTTTAGTTTGTATTTCCATGATCTGTCCATTGATGAGAGTGAGGTGTTGAATTTTTCCCACTTTTATTGTGTGAGGTGTGCTTTGAGCTTTAGTAGAGTTTCTTTTATGAGTATGGGTGCCCTTGCATTTGGAGCATAGATGTTCAGAGTTGAGAGTTCTTCTTGGTAGATTTTTCCTCCAAGTCTGATGAGTATGAAGTGTCCTTTCTTATCCTTTTTGATAACTTTTGGTTGGAAGTTGATTTTATTCGATATTAGAATGACTACTCCAGCTTGTTTCTTGAGACCATTTGCTTAGAAAATTGTTTGCCAGCCCTTTACTCTGAGGTAGTGTCTGTGTTTCACACTAAGGTACATTTCATGTATACAGCAAAATACTGGGTCTTGTTTACATAACCAGTCTGTTAATCTATGTCTAATTACTGGGGAATCGAGTCTATTGATGTTAAGAGATATTAAGGAATAGTGATTGTTGCTTCCTGTTATTTTTTATGTTATTTTTATGTTTGTGTAGCTATCTTCTTTTGAGTTTGTTGAAAGATTTTTTTTAAAAGTTTTATTGCATTATAATGAGAAAAGTTACATGATTTCAATTTATCTGAATTTGTTAACATTTAAAAACATATTTAAGTAAATAGAATTAAATCACATTCTTGTTTTCCTTTTGTACCCCAACTCCTCCCAGAGACCCCCTTCAATACCTACAATATCTTTTTTTGTCATATTCTTTAAAATTTATAAAATATTATAACAATAAAAATGAGTATTATAAAAGTTGTTTGATATAAAACAACAATCACCTTAACAGTCTTATGTAGATGCTTGACTACGGCAATACTGAAAATACATACGTTTTTCTCAATATAAATTTTAAATAACTCCAAACATATTAACTGTATATTGCAAAATAATACATCACTACTAATATTTTCTTAAATGAACATAAATATATTAAGTGTTTCTGTTTGTTTGTTTGTTTTATATTTAGTAGACTTAAAATCTTGGCTCTTACTGTGGTAACTTGATATAAGAGTTACAAACGCCAAGCAAAACATTCAGTCTCACTCTTTGTTGTTCTCTTACAAACCCCCTCCCAATTTAATTGTCTACATTTCATTTGGGTATATAAATACGTTTAAAATATGTAAGCTGTTCTGAAAACCATAATATAGTGTAAAAACATGAAATAAACAATACTACTAATAGAGAGGTTGAGATAGGAGAAGCAAGATCTCGAGACCATTATGTTGTACACAGCAGGACATTGTCATGAACAAACACGCTGAAAGTGTATATGGATTGTATAATATTGGACCTATTTCTCCAATTACCAACTTAGAGAGACCATTGGATGACAGTCAATAAATTTCTAATTCCTCATATTTTTGGATTTCAATCAATTATGATATATTGGTAATATTAATTTTCATATTAAGATATTAAGAAAAAGTAATTGTTACTTCCTGTTGTTTTTGTTGTAAGAGGTGGAATTATGTTTGTGTGGATTTGTTGAAAGATTATTTTCTTGCTTCTTCTAGGGTATAGTTTTGCTCCTTATGTTGATGTTTTCCATCTATTATCCTTCGTAGGGCTGGATTTATGGAAAGATATTGTGTAAATTTTGTTTTGTCATGGAATATCTTGTTTTCTCCACCTAAGGTAATTGAGAGTTTGCTGGGTATCGTAGCCTGGGCTGGCATTTGTGTTCTTGTAGGGTCTATATGACATCTGCCCAGGATCTTCTAGCTTTCATAGTCTTTGGTGAGAAGTCTGGTGTAATTCTGATAGGCCTGCCTTTATGTTATTTGACCTTTTCACATTACTGCTTTTAAAATTCTTTGTTTAGTGCATTTGATGTTTTGATTATTATGTGATGGGAGGAGTTTCTTTTCTGATCCAGTCAGAAGTTCCAGATTTGAAGTTCTATAGGCTTCTTGTATATTCATAGGCATCTCTTTCTTTAGGTTAGAGAAGTTTTCTTCTATAATTTTGTTGAAGATATTTACTGGCCTTTAAGTTGGGAATCTTCACTCTCTACTATACCTATTATCCTTAGGTTTGATCTCCTCATTGCATCCTGGATTTCCTGGATGTTTTGGGTTAGGAGCTTTTTGCTTTTTGCATTTTCTTTGACCGTTGTGTCAATGTTTTCTATGGTGTCTTCTGCCCCTGAGATTCTCTCTTCTATCTCTTGTATTCTGTTGGTGATGCTTGCATCTATGACTCCTGATTTCTTTCCTAGGTTTTCTATCTGCAGGGTTGTCTCTCTTTCTGATTTCTTTATTGTTTCTATTTACATTTTTAGATTCTGGATGGTTTTGCTCATTTCCTTCACCTGTTTGATTGTCTTCTTTTGTAGTTCTTTAAGGGATTTTTGTGTTTCCTCTTGAAGGGCTTCTAGCTGTTTATCTGTGTTCTCCTATATTTCTTTGAGGGTGCTATTTATGTCTTAAAGTCCTGTATCATCATCATGAGAAGTGATTTTATATGTGAATCTTGCTTTTCCAGTGTAATAGTGTGTCCAGGACTTGCTATGGTGAGAGAATTAGGTTCTGATGATGCCAAGGAACCTTGGTTTGTGTTGCTTATATTCTTATGCTTGACCTACATCATCTGGTTATCTCTAGTGCTACCTGCCCTTGCTAAATCTGACTGGAACCTGTCCTTCCTGTGATCCTGATTGTGGCAGAACTCCTCAGACTTGGGCTGTCTCTGTCATCCTGTGATTCTGGGAACCTGTGATCCTGGGATTGTTAGAGCACCTGGGAGTGGAGCTTCCTCTGCTCTGGGTGTTTTGGGAATGACTGCAGAGTTTGCACCCACATCTGCTCAGGGCACTGGCCGGCCCAGACAGACCAGAAGCAACCCGAGCCACTGGGCTGGCAGAGTTCCTGTGTGCTTAGTCCCGCTGGTCCCAGTTACTCCTGGTGTTGGGACAGATGTTGTGTCCTCCTCACCTCTGATCCTGGGTGTGTTAGAGGGCCTGGGAGTGGAGCTTCCTCTGGGAGCTTGCGCCCAAGTGATTTGTTGAAAGATTACTTTCTTTTTCTAGGGTTAGTTTCTCTCCTTGTGTTGGTGTTTTCCATCTATTATTCCTTTAGTGCTGGATTAGTGGAAAGATATTGTGTAAATTTGGTTTTGTCATGGAATATTTTGGTTTCTCTATCTATGGTAATTGAGAGTTTTGCTGGGTATAGTAGCCTGGGCTGGCATTTGTGTTCTCTTAGAGCCTGTATAACATCCGCCCAGGATCTTGTCTAGTCTCTGGTGAGAAATCTGGTGTCATTCTGATAAGTTTGCCTTTGTATGTTACTTGACCTTTTTCCCTTACTGTTTTTAATATTCTTTCTTTGTTTAGTGCATTTGGTGTTTTGACTATTATGTGACAGGAGGATTTTCTTTTCTGGTCCAGTCTATTTGAAGTTCTGTAGGCCTACAGAAACTCTGTAGAAGTTTTCTTCTATAATTTTGTTGAAGATATTTACTGGCCCTTTAAGTTGGGAATCTTTGCTCTCTTTTATACCTATTATCCTTAGGTTTGGTCTTCTCATTGCGTCCTGGATTTCCTGGATGTTTTGGGTTAGGAGCTTTTTGCTTTTCGCATTTTCTTTGACCGTTGTGTCAATGTTTTCTATGGTGTCTTCTGCCCCTGAGATTCTCTCTTCTATCTCTTATATTCTGTTGGTGATGCTTGCATCTATGACTCCTGATTTCTTTCCTAGGTTTTGTATCTCCAGGATTGTCTCTCTTTGTGATTTCTTTAGCGTTTCTATTTACATTTTTAGATTCTGGATGGTTTTGTTCATTTCCTTCACCTGTTTGGTTTATTTTTTCCTGTGTTTTTTAAAAGAGCTTTTTGTGTTTCCTCTTTAAGGGCTTCTACCTGTTTACCTGTGTTCTCCTGTATTTCTTTGAGGGAGTTATTTGTGTCCTTAAAATCCTTTATCATCATTATGAGATGTGATTTTAAATCTGAACCTTGCTTTTCTGGTATGCTGTAGGTATCCAGGGCTTTCTGTGGTAGGAGAACTGGGTTCTGATGATGCCAAGTAGCCTTGGTTTCTGTTGTTTATTTTCTTGCCCTTGCTTCTCACCATCAGGCTATCTCTTGTGTTAGCTTGACTTGCTGTCTCAGACTGTGCCTTGTCCCTCCACCAAGCCTGTGTTTCAGTACTCCTGGGAGAGCAGTTCTCTCTGGTTGGAATTTGGGTATGGAGTGCTGTGGCACAGGGTCAGCTTCAGGGTGAAGACAGAAACTGGAAGCATCCTGTCCTGATGACTCTGGGCGGGTCCTTCTTGGGCCAGGAATTTGCACAAAAGTGGTGGTCTTACCTGTGTTCACAGGTGTGTCGGCACTCCTGGGAGAACAGGTCTCTCTTGGCGATATTTGGTATGGAGCACTGTGGCACAGGATCAGCCACAATACATTTCCTTAATGTTGTTGGTCGAGAGCCTAGGAGCACTCACTTGAAGGACTGGACTCCATCTCGTTATGTGTGCTGGAGGAGGAGGAAGCTTTGCGAGAGTCTTTAGAACATGCTTTCTGAGCACATCAGTGGCCAGAAGTAGGCAGCTGTCCTGGATTGTAAGAAGGTTGCCCATTGCTGCAGGTGAGTTCTGCCTCTGAGTCACAGGGATAGAGTAGTTTGCAGGCAAGTTTGATCCATGCTCTGATGTGGGAAAAGGGAAGAACATGAGTCAAAGCTGAAGCTCAGCACCATAGGTGATTTCAATACCACATGGGAAATACACAGAAAAGGCATAAGACAGGGTCAAGTGCAGGGCCTTTGGGGTTTGTGAGCTAGCCTGGTCTCTTTCCTTCTGTTGTCCTGAGATCCCTGGGTAGTGCCACAAGCAGGAACTGAGCAGAATCACCTCCATCATTGCCTTTGAAAGAGCGTGGATGTGTGCTTAGTGACCAGAGAATACCCCAGTCTCCAAGGACAAAAAGACAGGTGCTGCGGTTTCTACCTGGCCCCAAAGCACTGAAGACTGCAGTGGTCTATTACAGGGTCTCAGCCCTATTGTGTGGCCTGGGCCTTTCAGGTGCAGACACAGACCTCCTTATAGATAGATATGTTGCTTGGTTTGTTCCAGATCTAATCAAGTTGACAGCTGAAATTAATTATGACAGAGTATGTTTCAGCAGAGGAGGGTAGAAAAACACAGAATAAAGTAGAGAAAATGGGGACCTACCTAGAGCAGATCAGACAGTATTTCGTCACTTATGGATCACAACCCTCACAAAGCTTGCATATCAGGTATTTACACTGATTTGTACTGTGGCAAAATTACAGTTATGAAGCAGCAATAAAAATAATTTTATGATTGGTGTCACTGCCATACGAGGAACTTTATTAAAATGTTGCAGCATGAGAGCCACTGAGTTAGGATGTGTCTCTGTAGAATGTGGAAGTGGCTTAGAAATGCCCAGGCACACTGGAACTACCAGGCATGACAGTGTTGCCCAACTTATCTGTCTTCCAAGTGAAATTAGGCGACTAGGAAATTTTAAGGTCACTTTCAGATGCATTTATTTTTATTTTTTATTTTTTAATTTTGTGCATGTGTCTGTGTGTCTGTGAGCCTGTGCATCTGTGTGTATAGTGTGTATGTCATGGCACTCATGTGTCCTTCTCCCATCTTGTCTTAGGGCACTAGGATATCAGGTATCAGTTTCTACATCTGTGTGTAGAAAAACATTTATGGGATTCAACCAGGTGGTCTTGCTTATATGATGAATATTTTACCTGCTAAGCCACAGTCCCAGAATTTTTTTAAAAAAATAAATCACTACTAAAAATTATGCAGTGGGATATCATGTGATATCTCAGTACATATGTATGCTTTGTAATGTTTAAATCAGGCCAATCTACCTTCTCAGATATTTATCATTTCCTCATGTGAAATTCACAAAATCTTATCTAGCCCTTTGCTGGTTAAAACAGCACATGATCACTAGCTGGAACAGAGACCATTACACTATCTGATTTTAATGTATATTATGGAAATCTCATAATTAAAATTTGGGATCAATGATGTCAGCCTTAAAGTAGAAGCAGAGCCCAATGGAACGAGAGAGAGCACAAAACAAACTCACCGTGACAGCTCACTGACTTGCACACCGTGCCCAGCCTCAGCAGCCTCCTGACTTCACAACATGCTCATCTGCGGCAGCCCACTGACTTCACAACATGCAAGAAACTTCCAATGGGGAAGACAGCTCTGTCAGTGAATGGACTGCAGTGGATGCCTGGCATGCAAACATTAACTCAAAATGTCCCAAAGACCTACATGAAGACCGGAACCCTTAGACTATTGTAAGAAACACAGCAGAAATGCTTGAGGACACTAGAATGGGCATACATTTCTGCTTTTTTTTTCAAGTCTTTCCCAAAACAGACAGGGAAACTAAAGACACGCAAATCAGATTTCACCTGACTAAAACATGTCTTCCCTCTCAGATTTTAAATCCTCTGATTCTGTGAGAAACTGGCTGCCACTGTCTGACCCTGTGTACTGGACGTGTGCTCAATTGCCGCCAGCAATAGACACTGGGACCCATGGAAGGAAAGCTGGGTACCTGGATAGCAAGACAGGTGGGACAGATGCTGGAGAGCTGGGAGCAAGGCTGAGCTCTAAGACCAAGAATATCAGCTAACCTCTCTCTTTGCTTTGTGCCATTCAAGCTCCAAGTTCTTGGAGGAGATAGACTCCAATGGGAATTTCCCAGATGCAATAGCTATCCATCCCTTGGTCAAAGGCATACCTGGGTGCCTGACTCTACAGGCCTATTAAGACTGTACCTAATAGATAGGGACAACCATACAAAAAAGGCAGAGATCATACTACTGGTTGAGTCATAGAACATATGAGCCTCCTTTGGAGTCCATCCAGATACCCCTATGTTTGTTTTGGGGATCACAGTGTGAGAATGGCGTCATTGCTGAGCCTCTCAGTCCATCTTACTCTCACTTGCTGAACAGTTCCAATTGAAGATGCTTCTGTAGAAGTTAGAAGCTCGGTCATATGGCAGGCCCTTGCCTATGTCAGCCATATGTTAGTCCACAGAAGAATGCAGCAGAATCAAGCAGAGTTCAACACCAAGGCTGCACAAGGCTGAAGGGACAGTTGACAGAAGGATTCACTCCTTCAGATTTTAAATCCTCTGACTCTGTGGGAAACTGGCTGCCACTGTCTGACCCTTTGTACTGGACATCTGCTCAGTTGCCACCAGCAATAGACACTGGGACCCATGGAAGGAAATCTGGGTACCTGGACAGCAAGACAGGTGGGACAGATGCTGGAGAGCTGGGAGCAGGGCTAAGCTCTAAGACCAAGAATATCAGCTAACCTCTCTCTTTGCTTTGTGCCAGGGACTTTTCTTTCCCTTTTTGGTCCAGGACTCTTTGTATTTGCCTTTTCTTTTCTTCTTTCTTTCTTTTTTTGATAAGAGTCATATGTAAGCCTAGGCTGGCTTCAAACTTGCTATGTGGCTGAGAATGCCTTTGAATTTCTGCCTTTCCTGCCTTCACCTCTCAAAGTCAGCACACACCCAGTTTGTGTGGTGCTGAGGATGGAGCCCAGAGCTTTGTGCCTATTAGGTGAGTACTCTGCCAGCAGAGACCCATCAGGAGGCCATTTTGCATTATACTTCTTGGATAAGAAGGCAAAGGGAGGTGGGGGAGAATTGACAATGACCTCATCGATTTTGACCTGTCTTGATTGACAGTGACTCTCTGGCCCTCTTGGGTGAGGAAGGCAAGCTGTCCTGTGACATTTCCACTGGATCTGTTCTCAGCGTGTCCTGGCAGTAGATGAGAGAAACATTCTTATTTTGAGTTTCCACATGTTCTCTCAGGAAAAATTGCTAATATAGTCTCTATGGATCCAGGTCTTGAGGTCCTCTTTGAAAAGTGGGTGGTAGGGTGTGATAGAGTCCAATAAGCTTGGAATGTACTGCAAGCAGATCATACTGTCCTTAGATAGTCACGATGTCTGTTGGCATAGCAAGGTTCCTGGGAAGTGCCACAGGTAAGAGCTTTCTGCTAAGTTGCAGCTCACTGTCTCCCAAAACTTTGGACAACGGAGAAATACTACATGACCCCATGGCTCCCTTATGACCAAGGGCTGAAGACATACTGTTCACTTTGCTTTGTTTGAACATATGTTCCCATATCTTTATCTTTTTGGCACTTTTTGGCAGAGTTCTATACGGTGATTTCAGAGTCAATGTTGGCCTGTGTTTGACAGTTCTAGGTGAACCTGGGTGTCATGGCAAGCCCACCTGGTGCTCTGGGCTTCCTTTGACCAGCCCACTGACCGCCAGCAGGTGTGTGCTAGGCATGGATGTTCAGATGTTCAGGAGGCACAGTTCCAGACACAGTCGAGTAAGGATGAAATCTCTTCAAATGTCCCCAGGTTCACCAGGTAGGAGAAAGAAAGACAACACCCATAGGAACAGCAGCCCTGAGGGGCTTGGCACTGCCAGAGCCCAAACCAGCCTGGCTGTTAACCTGAGCTCACGCAGCTTTGTCCTCTAGGAATCTTTTTTTTTTTTTTTTTTTGCAAGCAGGAACACTGAATCCCAGAGCTTTTTTTATCACCTGCTGCTACACCTCTGAGGATTCTCAGTAGTTCTTCTTTTTTTTTTTTTTAAAGATTTATTTATTTATTATATGTAAGTACACTGTAGCTGTCTTCAGACACACCAGAAGAGGGCATCAGATCTCATTACGGGTGGTTGTGAGCCACCATGTGGTTGCTGGGATTTGAACTCACGACCTTCCGAAGAGCAGTACAGTGCTCTTCCCCACTGAGCCATCTCACCAGCCTCAGTAGTTCTTTTTGATGAAAACCAGTGGTTGTCCTAGGCTGTCATTTCTAGAACTTTCTCCAGGTTCAGCTATTGACTGATGCTTTTAGGTATTAGAAGGGGCTAATCTTTTGAAAGTATTTACTGTCTTTTAAAAAGTTATATTGTTTAGTTGGATCCAGGTGGTTTTTATATGCACAAAAGCCCCAGTTTCACTCCTCTCCTTCAGAGGCTCACAAGAAAAAACAAAAAACATGGATGTTGGGAAAGAATCAGTACGGTGGAAGGCATGTTAGCAGGGGTGGGAGAAATGTGGAAATGGAGGGTGAGATGGTTGAAATGCATTTTACATGTCTGAGATCGTCAAAGAACAAATTCAGTTCACTTAGAGAAAAACATAGTTGTCTCTGGAAATCTGACCTTGAGATTGTTTGTTGGTGAGGATTAACAGAAGGGCAATTTTTTCTTCAAATTTTTCTTTTTCTGAGGCAGGCTCTTATACTAGCTCAAGCTGACCTTGAACTCCAAGCAACCTTCTTGCCTCATCCTACAGAATATTAAAATGTTATTTTTTTTTAGTTGATTTAAGTTTTGTTGCATTAGGATGAGAAAAGATATATAATTTCAATTTATCTGAATTTGTTAACATTTAAAAACATTTTAAGTAAATAGAATTACATAACATTCTTCTTTCTTTTTTGTACCCCAACTCCCACCTTCCATACCTTCCATACCTTTTGATTTTTTTATTTTATCATATTTAAAATTTATAAAATATTGTAACAATAAAAATGAGTATTATAAAAGTTGTTTGATATAAAACAACAGTCAATTGAATAGTTTTATGTAGATGCTTGTCTATAGCAATACTGAAAATATATACATTCTTCTCTATAAATTTTAAATAACTCCAAACATATTAACTGGATATTTTAAAATAATATATCACTTAGTTTTTTTAAATGAACTTAAATAGATAAAGTCTTTTTGTTTGTTTGTTTGTTTGCTTTGTTTTTAGTAGACCTTAAAATCTTGGCTCTTATTGTGGTACAAACCCAAAATAAGAACAATTTTTAGACATTGGAGTTCATTGTAATAAGGCTGTACTTCAATGCCCCTCACATCACCAAAGAATTTTACCTCCATAGTAGCTCAGCTAAGAGATGACAGTTCTGATGTGCCAAGGAATGAACTGTAGGCACTATTTTTGGATACAGATTTACTGCTATGGTCAAAGCTATTTGACTTGAGTGATTGTCATCACTCTAAGTCCATAGTGAACAGATTACATTCATTTAAGAAATGGTGTGTGTATTAAGATGGTCTATCCATGAAGTCATTCACCAACTGTTTCAGTGAACAATGGTTCTGCTTGGAGGGTAGCACAGTCATTAGGTGAGGGTAAAAATCTGGTTCATTGGCTGTGATAATTTGGAAAAGCATTCATGACAGAAAAAGAGTAACTTATAAAGTCTTCTTCAAAATTGGTACAATAATTATAAATATCAAACAAAGCATTTAGTCTCACTCTTTGTTGTTCTCTTACAGGCCACCTCCCAAATTAATTGTCTACATTTCTTTTGTACATATAATTTTGAAATATGTAAGCTGTCTTCAAAACCATAGCACAGTGTAAAAACATCAAATAAATAATCCTACTAATAGGCTGAAATAGGAGAAGCATGATATCAAGACCATTATGTGGTACACACCAAGACATCATCATGTACAAACAAGCAGAAAGTGTATATGGATTGTACAGTATTGGGCCCATTTCTCCAATTACCAAATTAGAGAGACCACTGGATGACAGCCAACAAATTTCTAATTCCTCATATTTTTGAATTTCAATCAATTAAGATATGTTGGTAATATTAATTTTCATATTAAGAGATATTAAGAAAAAGTAATTGTTACTTCCTGTTGTTTTTGTTGTATGAGGTGGAATTATGTTTGTGTGGGTTTGTTGAGAGATCACTTTCTTGCTTCTAGGGTGTAGTTTTGCTCCTTATGTTGATATTTTCCATCTATTATCCTTTGTAGGGCTGGATTTGTGGTAAGATATTGTGTAAATTTGGTTTTGTCAAGGAATATTTTGGTTTCTCCATCTATGGTAATTGAGAGTTTTGCTGGGTATAGTAGCCTGGGCTGGCATTTGTGTTCTCTTAGGGTCTATATAACATCTGCCCAGGATCTTGTCTAGTTTGTGCTAAGAAGTCTGGTGTAATTCTGATAGGTTTGCCTTTATATTTTACTTGACCTTTTTCCCTTACTGCTTTTAATATTCTTTGTTTTGTGCATTTGGTATTTTGACTATTATGTGACAGGAGAAATTTCTTTTCTGGCCCAGTCTATTTGGAGTTCTGTAGGCTTCTTGTATGTTCATGGGCATCTCTTTCTTTAGGTTAGGGAAGTTTTCTTCTATAATTTTGTTGAAGATATTTATTGGCCCATTACTTTGGGAGTCTTCACTCTCTTCTATACCTATTATCCTTAGATTTGTGTCCTGGATTTCCTGGATGTTTTGGGTTAGGAGCTTTTTGCTTTTTCTTTGACTGTTGTGTCAATGTTTTCTATGGTATCTTCTGCCCCTGAGATTCTCTCTTCTATCTCTTGTATTCTGTTGTTGATGCTTGCATCTATGACTCCTGATCTCTTTCCTAGGTTTTCTATCTCCAGGGTTGTCTCCCTTTATGATTTCTTATGTTTTTGGTTGTGAGTCTAGCCTTTAACGACTGAGCCATCTCTCTAACTCCTTTGTGCTTTCTTTATTGTTTCTAGTTCCATTTCTAAATCCTGGATGATTTTGTTCATTTCCTTCACCTGTTTGATTGTGTTTTCCTGTAATTCTTTAAGATATTTTTGTGTTTCTTTAAGGGCTTCTAGCTTGTTACCTGTGTTCTCCTGTATTTCTTTGAGGAAGTTATTTATGTCCTTCTTAAAGTCCTTTAACATTATCATGAGAAGTGATTTTAGATCTGAATCTTGTTTTTCCAGTTTGATGGTGTGTCCAGGACTTACTATGGTGGGAGAATTGGGTTCTGATGATAAGAAGTAATCTTGGTTTCTGTTGCTTATGTTCTTATGCTTGCCTCTCGACATCTGGTTATCTCTAGTTTGCCTTAGTCAGGGTTTCTACAAAAATAGAGTAATTACTAAGTAACTATCATCCTCATTTCTTGTTCTCTGCAAAAGCTAAGACACAGAATCAGACATTTATTTCTCTATGGCTTTAGGAATTATTTAGTATTTATATACAAATTCTGTGGTGTAGATGCCACATTCAACAGTTACCTATAGTCTTTTTTCCTCTCAGTTGTATCTTTGGGGATAATTTTACATCACTACATAGAATTGTTTTATTCCTTTCTCAGGATTGTGGACATAAAGATTGAGTCCAGACTCTTGTCCTATGTACTTGTTTCACCACTGAGCTGGTCCCCTACCCTTACTATATATATATATATATATATATATATATATATATATATATATATTAATTACAGGATTTCTCTGTGTAGCCCTGGCTATCCTAGAACTCATTCTGTGGACCAGCCTGCCCTCAAACTCAGAGATCCCTCTGCATCTGCTTCTGCTGTGGAGAGCACATCTGGAGTTAACTTTGGCTGACATCTTACTTGTGATTAATCATGAATGAATCTGCTGATATCTGTCTTTGTTTTTAGTTGAGACATACATTATATATTGCCAGGTTCCTCTGTTTATGCACATATCCTTGAGAGACTGTCCAAGCCTGAAGGAAATGGCCTTAGTCAAAATAGATACTGTGTACCATAAACTCACCACATAAGCATTTGTGAGGTTAAGGTAAATGTAACATCCTGGGTTACCCCAACTAATCTTTTACTAATTGGGAATGTTACCTTGTTATTTGCTCTGATAATTAGTTCAATGTTTCTTGTTTTAATTGTCTTTTGTCCAATTGTGTTTCTGCACTGTATGACAGTCAATCTGTAATGGTAGTACATCAACCAGCTTTTCTGTAAATTTATCTGAACCCTAGTATTCTGAAAACGGCTTACAAATATTGGAAGAATTAGAGCATGCTCTGCCAAGGAGCAAACATATGGTTGGGCCAATCATTGTCAGTGTTGTTGCTATCATAACACTTATAGCTAGTGCTACTCCTTCTGTGTTAGCTTTAGCACAAGAGGTACAAAGAGCTAGTTATGTTAATCCTCTTCCAGAAAATGTAATCAATGTTCTGTGCATATAAGCATATTAGGACAGACAGATAGAGCAAATAATTGATGCATTATATGATATAGTGCAGATCATGGGTGATAAGGTACAAGGAATAAAAGTTAGAAGCCATTTGGGGTCATGCTCGCTATCTAAGGATTGGTTTAACTCCAAAAATGGATAATGAGAGTCAGCATAATTGGACCAGAGTGAAAAGGCACCGTCAAGGTATATGGCATAATACTAATATATCTTTAGATTTATAAAGATTTAAACCTGCATAAGAAGGTTGCAAGTTTAAGAAATGCAAAGACTTTCTCTTTTGATGCTGCTAGCATTGCAAATGATATTCTGAAAAAGTTACAGGCCATTTTCCCTTCATGATCCTGATTTACATCTCTCTTATTGGGCATAGCAGGACTTGGCTTTATGATCCTTTTAATAGCATGTCTATTACCTGTTATTTTGAGAGAAATCATCAGAGTATTTACAGATGTCAAAGCAAGTTACATAAATTCATGCTCCAAGAGCTCCCTAGCAGAAGTTGGTAGTCAGTGACGGGTAAGATCATCTTGAAAACCTTCTCAACCTAAGACAGGCCACGAATACAAGATTATTCTTTTTCCAATGGTGGGTAAGAACTGTGTTTTCAGGTGGGAACCTAAGACAGGCACAACTTTCAGCTCTGTGACCAACAAAGTGTGTGTCTCTTACCGATAAAAAAAGATCAATAAGATTCTCTCAGATGTGGATCAACCTAACACAAGGCATGAATGCTAGGATTCATGTACTGATGACTGGTAAGATGCACACTTCTTGAAAGGATGCCTAAGACAGGCACAGTCTTTCTATGCCAATGGTTGAGACAGCTTTGGCTTATATAGATAAAAAAGGAAGACATGTGGGGAGGACCTCCAGAGTTAACTTTGGCTGACTTCTTGCTTGTGATTAATCATGAATGAATCTGTTGACAGCTGTCTTTGTTTTGTTTTTTTTTTTTAAGACATGCATTATATTCTGCCAAGTTCCTCTGCTTATGCACATGTCCTCGAGAGACTGTCCAAGCCTGAAGGAAATGGCCTTAGTCAAACATAAATAATATGTATCATAAACTTGCCACCTAAGCATTTGTGGTCATTGCTTAGCTCCCTGGAAGTGGTTATGGTCTCCATTACATGCCTTTAAAAGACAATGAGAAAACACATTTGCTGCTGGCATGATATTGACCTGTAGCCCTCCCATATCTGTCTCTTCTTTCTGCCTTTCCTGTAATCATCCTCACTCCCCCAGTTGTGGTTTTTGAGTTGACTGACTGGCTGGCTCTGGGAGTATGTCATGAGCCACTGCTGCCCTGTTTGTAGCACTCATTTTTGTCTCCAGTTTTTCCATCATGAAACAACTTCTTTTGAAGCATGAAAAGTTGCAAAAAGTACAAAGAGTTAAAAAATGTGCAAACAGCTATCCTGGTTGGTTTTATTTGCCAGCTTGATACAACCTTCAGTCGCTTAGGAAGAGGAAACTTTTATCTGAAAAATTGCTAAGGTCAGACTGGCCCATGCCCACAACTGTGTGGAGCAGTTTTATTACTAATTGGTGTGAATGAATCTAGCCTACTGTGGGTGGTACTATCCTATATGTTCTGGGCTGTATAAAAAGCGAGCTGAGCATAGCCAGTGAGGTGAGCCAGTAGGTAGAGTTCCTCTGTGGTTTCTGTTTCTGTTCCTGCTTGAGTCTCTGTCCCTACTTCTCTCAGTGATTGTCTGTGACCTAGAACTGTAAGCTGAAGTAAATCTTTTTTCTCTAAGTTGCTTTTGTTCATGGTATTTATCACATCAACAGATAATGAATTAGAATAAGTCCCTTTCCCTAGAATTACTATTTTCCCCATTTGTTATTTGAACACACACAGACACACATAGATACACAGACATACACAGACACACACACACACACACACAATTTGTAAAATTAAGACTTTTTGAAATGTTTGAAATTCAAACAAGGAAATGTATTCCTTTACTGCCAAATATTTGAATATTTTCTAGGCCAGCCATATAAGTCAATACTTCTCAGCTTAGTTTTGATACACTCTTCTTAGCTAACCTACTGTCTGCATTTTTACAAAGTTAAAATATATAGCTTTGGTTGGCCTAAAACTTACTATGTAGCCCTAGTTGACCTCAAATTCATAGTGATCCTCCTGCCTCAGCTTCTCAACTGGTGGAATTACAGTTGTATGTCTCCAAATCTGACTAATCTGCTATTTATAGTTCAATCTACTATTAATGGCCAATTACTCAAAACAATGTCTTTCATAGCACTTTTCTGAAATCCAGGATACAGTCTAGGATCAAGGATTGTCTTTAATTCTCATTCCTCCTACAGCTATTAATATGTCTTTATAATTTGATATTGGAAATTTTAAAGGCTATAACTTAATGAAATCAGAGTCTTTATTTTTTCTTTTAATGATTTATGTACATTGGTATTTCGCCTGCATGTGTGTCTGTGTGAGGGTGTCAGATCCTGTGGAATTGGTTTGCAGACAGTTTTCAGCTGTCATGGGTGCTGGGAATTGAATCCAGGTCCTCTGGAAGAACAGCCAGTGTTCTTAACCACCAAGTCCCTGAATTCAGAGCCTTTTGTGCTGGTTTTTCTCATGATTGATTATTGATTAAAGTCAAGATGCTCTGGGGCTGGAGAGATGGCTCAGCAATTATGAAAACTTGCTGTTCTTGCAGAAGAACTGAGTTCAGTTCTCAGCACTCACATGATGGCGCACGACTGTCTGCAACTCCAGGTCCAGGAAGTCTAATGCCCTCCTTTGACTTCAGTTGGTACCAGCCATTCAAATGGTAAAATATAGATGACCAGATAAAGAAGTTGGTTGAGCATCTCCTGTGCCTGGAGGGCATCGGCAGAGCAGGGAACTACTCTGTCTAGTATTTCCGCTGTTGTTGAAGTTTGCCTCAAGGCCACTGCTGCTGTAGTTGCACCCATTACAACCTCCAGGATGGTAGTAATGATGGCCACAGTGATGCCAAATCATGTTGGGTCAGTTTTAGACATCAGAGTGATAGATAGCATCGAAATGAGTTGCATTAGTCACAGGCATCCATATCACCACAGGTTCACATAGGAGGATTTGTTTGGCGTGATGGGACCAGCACGCCATTAGATAGCATGGTGTGTTAGAACAGTTCAGCACTTCTCAGACGTCAGAAGTGTTTGTGAGAAGAAAGAAAAAAGGGGGCAAGAGGAGGAGACACACACAGGGACCCAATTTATCCGGGAGGCCATAACTATCTCTACTTTCATACCATCACAAGCTGGATCAGTAAAAGTCCCATATGCTATCACCCCTTAAAGGAGGAGGGGGCACAAGTTGATACATCCAAGAGCCCCACAAAAGTTCCAGTTTCTTAGAAAGGTATCATATTGAGTCCAGGTGCATATTTTATGGCAATAGAGCTGATCCTAGGGTGGTAGGAAGTGTCACAGCACTAAGGTATAGAAGGTCAAATCAAGGTCATTGATGTTAGCAGTATGTACCCCATACTCCTGTGCTGGGTGAGGGTAAGAGGTCAGGTTGACAGTGTTCCCAGGGATTGGGAGTTCAACTATGGTGGACATCCTACTTATACGGGGACAGCAGGGGGTGGTAGGTGATGGATGGGGTAGGACTAGATGGTGGGGGCCAAAGTCTCTAACCCCTTAATCTTTCCTGAAGTATTAGTTCCATGAAAGACCCATTGTGAGGTTCCTAAGTAGGATACAAGGGACCCCCCCTTGATGTCTATCACAAAGCATATAGTCCCAGCAACAGGTCAAGTGCCAGTAGTCATCTGAATTGCATCTGTAGGGTCCATGAATGGAAATCCCCATGAGGCATTAGTTGTAAAAAGTGCAGAGTATCCTGGGGAACCTGAGCCAATAAGCAATAATAGATGTAGCTGTCCAATGGCCATTGATGAACTGGGCTACCTGAAAGGGAGGATGGAAATAAAAAGGGGCAGGGCATGAGAGAAGGATTAAGCCAAGGCAAAGGAATAAAAGATTAGGAGCACTAACCCTTGTTCAAAATCCACATCCTGTACAATTTTATCCACTGCAAATGTAGCATAAAGTACTGCAACTAACTTTCAAATATGTCTCTGAAAATGTCCAGAACCAGCCTTCCAAATGAAGACTGTCATTTCCTTTTTACCAATATTGGATTAATTTCTAGATCAGTCCATGATTGAGTCAGAATAAAAAGTTACATTGAAGGAAAGAGAGTCATTATAACTTTTCCTTTTGATTAATTTTTCTAAGTCAGTTTCCACAATTTCCATGTTCTTTGTCCCACAAGGTCTAAAAGCTTAAGCAAGGCAGTTTGTCCAGTCTGGGATATAGGCAAGCAAAGGTGGGTCAAGAACAGATGTCTAATACAGCTTTCCTGTCACCATTGTCAGGGCACTCAGCATGCTCACAGGTCAGCATCATTCTTTGTCCCAGCATCAGCATGTCTCACCAATCACTCTGGCAGCTAGCATACTCCTGCAGCATCCTGAGGAAAAAGCACAAATATGTCCTCTTTTCAATATTAAATACCTGATCAGGATCATGTCATATGCCAGTAAGTGGATCCTTCCATTTCATCTAGGCATAAGTATGCCTAGTTGTAGGGTGCCATAGACACTCAGCAGAGAGTTCCTTAGCATCCAAATTTTAAAATTTTAAAAATAAAAGAGCATGATTTAAATAATGTGCTATATAGGGATATAATTCCCCTTTTTTGTTGTTGTTGTTTTTTTTTTTTTTTTATGAAGATATTGTTTTAAAGTTCCATGGGCCTGTTCCACAATACCTTGTCCTTTAGGATAATAAGGAATCCCAGTAATATGGGTAATATTATATTGTCTACAAAACATCTCAAATGCTTGACTATAATAGCCAGTTCCATTATCTGTTTTAATCTGATTTGGAACACCAAGCATAGAAAAACAATGCAGGCAATGATTAATTACATTTTTAATTTCTTCTCCTGTTAAAGCAGTTGCAATTAGAAGGCCTGAAAAGGTGTCAAGTCACATGTACATATTTTAATTTTCAAAAATCAGAAATATGAGTACCATTCATTTGCAATAATTGATTAGGTATAAGTCCTTGAGGATTAACAGCCTTATTGGCACAGGTAGAAATCGAGGACACCAAGAACAAGTCTTTATAATTTGACATGCATATTTTCTAAAAAGTACCAAATTATTGTCTCAAGCTATTACTAATTTGATGATGTCAAGAATGAGATTGTATGGCCAATTGTTCCTGTGTAAGGCCTATAATCTGCCTGGTATACAAATCTGCTGTGGCATTGCCCTAAGGGGTCAGGCAATCCAGTATGAGCTCTTAAATGTCCAAAAATAGTCCTTTAAAGGAACAGTGCTTTCTCTTAAATTGAGTTGTATTTGCATAAATAATTGCAAACTGAGGATTAGCAATATCTTTTAAAAGGAACAACTTCAAGCAATTGTAAACTATGAGCTATATATTGACTATTAGGATACAAAATAAAAGCTTGATTTTTCAACATGTCAAAAACAGTGACTACAACACATAATTCAATTATTTATGAAGTAGGTGAGAAACTTGAAAGAATAAACGTGTGATCCAATCACATATACTGCTTTTCCATTAGATGAGCCATCTGTAAATACAGTAAGCACATTTTCTATTGACTATATTCACAAACTTACAGGAAATGCAAAGGCATTCCTAGAGGCAAATTGCAACAACTTGTCAATTTTGCCTGAAAAAAATGGTACATGAAATAAGCCAAATATCAGTATTCTCCAATAACCAATTTAATAGCTGTTTGATATAAGGAATAAACCTTTCATCAAGTTCTTAAGACATTCTTTCCAAAATACTTTCATGATTCTATCTTACAATTCTGTATTAACACAGCAACAGCGTCATAATAGGGTGTTCAAACTTTCTTTGGAGAAGAAGAAAGATGAATCTACATTAATGGTCCCTTTTGTCAAAAAATTGCTGTGGGCACATGAGTAGCAATAATGCAAACAACCAATAATTGATCATAGTCTATATAATGTATCTGTTGTTGGCTAATAGCTTCCTCTACTTTCTGCAAAACTATTTGTCCCTCATCAGTTAATTGTCCAGGGGAATTAGAATTTGCATACCCCTTGAGAATATCAAACAGAGGTTTAAGTCTTCCATTGGTAAGCTTAAGAGGAGGTATCAGCCAATTAATATCTCCTAACAATCTTTGAAAATAATTTGAAGTAAGTAAAATTTTCTTTTCTTACTTGAATTTTCTGTGCCACAATTTGTTTGGGATATAATTGATGTCCCAAATATTGAAAAAGATATTGCCTTTGAATCTTTTCTGGAGCAACAACTACTCCAAAATTTTAAAACTTGTTGTGTAAGAGCAAAGACTTGTAGTAAAACTCATTCAGAGGAATCCGCTAATAAAATACCATCCATATAATGAATAATACACACTAAAGGATTCAAAGTTCTAACTCATGTATTGAAGCAGAGACAAATTTTTTATATAATGTAGGGCTGTTAGCCATTCCTTGAGACAAAACTTTCCAATGATATCACTTCATGGGTTCTTTACATTTACAAGCAAGCTCACTAAAAGCAAACCCTTTACAATCATCAGGATGCAAAGAAATAATATAAAAACAATCCTCCAAGTCCATAATAGTTCTACATGCATTTTCTGGAATGGCAGAGTAGGCAAGCCAGGTTGGAATGCCTCCATTAGTTCCTAGTTTCATTAACCTTTCATAAATCTTGTTTGAAATTTGTCTTGGATTAATGGAATAACCAGTCCCTTGGAGGTGAGTGAGTACATCAGCTCCAGTGTCTATTAATCCTTCAAAGCCTTTTTTTTCTTCAATTAGTAATTTAAGATTAGATCTCTTATTAATCAGAGATGGGACCCTGTACACATCAGAGGAACCAAGGCCACCTTGTCCTCTCTTACTCTTAACAAATTCGGAAGGTAACCGATGTAATTGAACTAAAGCAAGTTGAGCAATTCTCTTGTTAGCAGGTACAGTTATAATGCCATGGGGGGAAGCAGCCATAATTTTTATTTCTTCCTCATAATCATTATCTATAGATAGATGATAGATTACTTGGATAGATCTGCAATTCTTTTATAATAATGCTGCTTTGACCTGAAAGTAACCCCCAGGTCCCTGGAGACAAGGGCCCAAAAATTCCTGTAGGCAGGGTCTGAACCCTCACTTTGGGGTCAGTACTGTGTGGGTGGTGGAACTGAGGTCCAATCTTGCACTTCCTGGAGTTGCTCTGATAAGTTCAGAAATGGATTTTCCAGGCTTGGCAACAGTTTCATGGCTCCAGAAGCTGCCTGTTGTGAAATACTTGGGATCTGAGGCTGATCCCTATTCCCCAAGAAATAAACAAGGCAATACACACCTTTCTAGGGGCTAGTCAGGATTACCAAGCAAAAGGAATGCCACACAAGGCTGCTCTGAGCTTTGTGTTAACTCAAATGTAAATGTATCTTAATCTGGGCCTATTTCCTGAGGCCTGTGATCGAACTGCAAACTGCAGCCAATGGAACACTGGTAGTTTAACTACAATTTTTAAGTTTCTTTTGCAATATTAGAGAATAACCATAATTTTGGAAAACAAAACCCAATTTTTAACAATGTAAACAATCCATTCTCTTTAAAACTCAATACTAAGAGCATTACTTTCACGGTACAAAGTTTGGCTGCCAGTTCTTATATATGAAATGTATGACAGGGCAACTTTTAATACCTCATTAAAGAGACATTGTTTTAAATCCTATCCTTTATAAGTCTAGTTTCTAGGATAAGAATTACATAAAATATTATCCTAATTTAGAAGTATCTTTAGAGACTTGTTTTCCTGGGTTGGCTCATGCCACATGTTGTTGTTTAGAATGACTCCAACCCTAAGTTACCAATTTTAAGCTAACTTTCTGTTACCTATGTTACAAATTTCTAATCATAACCAATAACTTATAAGCCAATACTCTATAACCAAGACATGCATTACATATTCATACCTTTAAAAACAGTCAGAAACAAAAATGAAGTGGCTGCACACATCTTACATATTTAGACCAAACAAAATTTTCGTATCCTTTCTAGCTGTAATTTTAAGAGAAAAAGCACCTTGTCACTTGCTGAACCCAATAAGCACAATTGCAGATATAAAAAAAATAATAAAAAATAAAAAATAAAAAGCTGGGCGGTGGTGGCACACGCCTTTAATCCCAACACTTGGGAGGCAGAGGCAGGCAGATTTCTGAGTTTGAGGCCAGCCTGGTCTACAGAGTGAGTTTCAGGACAGCCAGGGCTATACAGAGAAACCTTGTCTCAAAAAACCAAACCAACCAACCAAAAACAATTGCAGATATTTTTCTAGGAAAAAAAAACAGCCCTCAGCTTATTTATCATAGAACTTGAGAAGCTGCTGGTCCCTTTAAGAGCAGCTTTTGCAGACAATCAGCTCCTGGCAGGGCTTCTCCAGCTATGCTAGACTCCTAAATACAGGTGCAGGGCTCCAAAGGCCAGTTGAGCCTACCTTTTTTAAACGAGTTAAATTAAATCAAGGGGTGGACAGCCAGCAGATACAGTTTTAACCATTTTTTTTCTTTTTAACATGAAACACAGAACAACAATCATTCAAACAAAAACAGACATAAATTGACACACATGGACAGATTGGTGTACCAAGGACAGACAATAGACAGAGAGGGATATACATTTTCCTTCTCTTTTGCTAATGCATCCCAGACAGAGGACAACTGCTTTTCTGAAACCTATTCTTTCTCATGTCAGTTGCATATTTACCATTCCTACTTCTGAGAACCACTGACAGCATAAATCTACTTGAGCTAACAATTTTTTTAACATCTGCTTTTTAAACCCTGCTCCTCTTACCTGATGCGGCTCTTGGCTATGGACAAAGGCTATATAGAATTCCCCTGTCCCAGTTGTGCTGTCTCCCCTTGGTGAAATCAGTTTCCGGTTCAACACCACTTCAGCCTACCTGTATCCTCTTAATGCCCCTCCTGCATCAACAGCCTCCCAAAAATAAGCTTTATAACTAGTGCTAGCATTAATGTTACTCCTTGATCACCATGTAGGGCATTGCTACTTTTCTTCTGTTTTCTGTGGAGCTCCACCCAAGACAGCGTTTCTCAGTGGGTCCCCTCATTTTCAGTTCCTTTGTTAGGGCACCACCTGTAGCTGTCCAGCTGCTATGGATGAACTGGGTTACCTGAAGGGGGACTGGAACTGAAAAGGGACGGGTGTGAGAGAAGGATGAAGCCAAGACAGAGGTTCTGATCAAGGTTCAAAGTTTAATATTCCGCACTGTGCTTATGTAGGGAGAACCCAGAGATCCATCTTTTGTTTCAGCTGGATTGTGTTGCAAAGCAAGCTCAGCAGGTGGTCTATTCTTCAAAGCTACAGTAGGAAATCGCAAATGCAGCAAGGCTGGACCACTCTACCTAGGTTGTAAAACCATCAAACACTCAAAGTCTGTTTAGCCTACTCAAGGCTAGGGGAAGGGCACAATTTCCCCTTTTTTGTTTTTTAAAGATAAGCAGTTGCTGGGTGGTGGTGGAGGCAGCAGTGCAGGCCTTTAATCCCAGCACTTTGGGAGGCAGAGGCAGGTGGATTTCTGAGTTCGAGGCCAGCCTGGTCTATAGAGTGAGTTCCAGGACAGCCAGGGCTACACAGAGAAACCCTGTCTCGAAAAAACAAAAAACAACAAACAAACAAAAAGATGAGCAGTTATCAGTAGCTGGACATGGGTGGGGGAGTGGGGGGGTGGCACAGGATTTACTTGTTTTCCCTAATCCTGTCTAGGGTATAGAGTGGCCAGGTGACCATGCCTGTCTTAGGTCAGTGTCTATGTTGCTCTTCTTACCCAACATGGAGGACAAATATAGCATTGATGTATGTCTCTGTCTTAGGTCAATAGGAGCCCAAGAACACTCTTACCCATCTCTGACTACTAGCCTTCTATAGCATACTCTTTCCTATTCAGACCAAAGCCAACAATCTGTGATAGAGGGTGGGAGGGCACTAGGATGAGGGAGTCCCACTTGAGTTGTCCCTGTTTCTTCCATTTGTTCATTGATAGCTCTCAGATCTTGTAAGAGCCTATATTTTCCTGACTTTTTTAATATAAAAGATGAGGGTGCTATGTCTACTGTCAAGGGTTCTAAGTGACCCAGTTTAAGTTGTTCCTCAACCAATTCTTTGATAAGGACAATTTTGGCTCAGTGATTGACCACAGATCCACCCAGATATTGGCATCTGACTGCCAGGTCAGCGGTATGGGGTCAGGTACTACAATGGAAGGAGGCCCTGGATGGACAGCAGCCCATAGAACTATGATCCCCTTTTAGGCAGCCTGTTAGGCCTAGTTGTTTATGTTCCATGATGTCATCAAAGAAGGCCTGATCATCCTTTGTAAGAATGACAAAGTATGTCCTCTAATATGTCCTTGCCCCAAAGTATGGGAGAGATGTCAGCAACAATGGGCATGAAAGAGCTCTGGTTGCCATATAAATCCTTTCAATGCACAGGGTGTGATGTCATCCTGGTGGTTTTCTGGCCTCCAACGCCCTTAATGGTGGGGCCGGATTTGAACTTCCAGTGAGGGAACCTCAAGGCCTCATTTTTAGTGACAATGATGACATCCATACCCTATACCAACCCTTTTGCAGGAATCCCATCTAAGTGTACAGTCATCTTGGGTGAATGTGGTAACACAGGGAAAGTAAAATATACAGTAGGCTTGGAGCAGTCTCCTCTTATCGATGGGGCTAAGCGGTGCCCCTTTTGGAGTTTAAATCATCCCCAAGTTTATGAGCCTTGCAGTCTTGTGCCAATGATATCCTTTATTACAGTGAGGATACTTTATTCTTGGCCTAGGGTTAGGGTAGTCCTGTCTTTCTGCAGCCCCAGCAGGAGAGATCAGGTGGGCATTCCTTTGAATATCTGTTGTTGGATCCTTGCCTATTAGCCAACAGGTCATCAAGAGAGGCAGGCAAGGCTGCTATAGGGGTCTACCTTATGATCAAGGTCTCTGGTGGCCACTACCCATTTACAAAATGTCATCACTATGGACTGCTGCCACTCATTGTAGGTTGGAGGATTAAGACCCTACCAAGCCATTTGTTTAATAGGCATGTCTTGAGTGGGTCCTGAATCAACCTTTCACTCCACTGCCTCAGTAAACCTCATGAGGAAGTCCATAGAGGACTCAGTTGATTATTGTATGTGGTTAAAGGAAGTAGGCAGGGGGATCTCTGGATGCAGACCTTAAAGGCCTTGAAAGACAGATCGGCTACCTGGTTGCCCAGTGAAGACATGTTGACTTATAGTAGCTTGGGTAACTGGTTTAATGTACACCCTGTGGCCACTCAGCATGTCTAAGGTGATGTTAAGGTTATATTCAAGATTTAAGCATGCCTGACTCTAAACTAGGTCCTGTTATGCCAACTGCCAGTTTAAGAACACACTGGGCTCCAGGACCATTTTAAGAAGATTGTACCAGTCCTAATAGGTTTGTAAGTACATGGCCCTGTAGTATGTAGCTTTTACTACCCCATGTTAAGCTCCAGGAATGGGCCACATTACCAGCCCCCATCCAGAAAATATTGGATTCCAGCCCAGAGAATATTGGAACTGTGGATGAAAAACACAGACACACAAAATGCTCAATTTCAACCTGCTTTCTCTGCTCAACTGCTGGGAGCCACCAATCTACTGTGGGCAGCATACCCTTCCCAATACTCCCAGCTCAGCACCCTAAATCTGCGCTCACCTTCAGTTACTCAGCCACCTTCAGTCCCAGCTCAACATCCCTAACCTGTCTGGAGAAGCAGCCTATGGCTGCTCAGCCTTAGATTTCACATGGTTGGTTGGCTTTTCTCCCTCTGAAGCATGGTGAAAAATTCCTTTGCTCCCCCCTACATCTTCTAACTTGCCTGCAGGGATCCAGAGGTCCTGCCTACTTTACCCAGCTCATTGGTTGCTAGCATCTTTATTGATAGATCAAGAACCAACTGGTAATAGGATCTTAGCAGACCCATCCCCTATATTTCATTTTTTTTGGTCCAATTAAAAAAAAAACCTCTTCTCCTAGACATAAATTGAACAAAACCATAACCATCATGTAAATTACAAAGTATGATATAGAATTAACATTCAGTCTACTGCCACGCCTACTTGTCTATTCCAGTAAAATCCTCAATATCAGGGGTAAAAGCCTGATTAAGGACAAGAGGTGTTATGACTTCAAGGGAGTTTGTGCCTCCTGGATATTCAGTCAGTCGTTGGCATCTCCTAACTCAGACGTGTTCCAGATTAGTCTTTCCAATCATCAACACGCCTTCTTATTCAGGCAGAAAGGTATCCCAATAAATGACTTGTAAATGGCTAAAAAAGGTTGTTGTTCCCTCGCCAGCACAGTGTTCTAATATATTCTAATTTATTTCCAAGCTGTCCTTAGCTTGGAATTTCTCACAAGGAATCTGTCTTATCAGATAGAATGTCCTCAGAGTTAGCAACAGAGGTCAGGCACATAGTTAGAATTCTCAGGGCAGTCCTACAGAAGACAGAACTGTTTTACATACCAGAGAGTAATTGAAGGGCTTCCCTCACTTAAGGGCATTAGCAGGAACTGTTAGATCGGAACTTCCTGGTGTTTGCCTCCAGCAGACCCAGAGAATTAGCAGGAACTGCTAGATTGGAACTTCCTGGTGCTTGCCTCCAGCAGATCCAGAGAATTAGCATGGGAATATACCAAAATAGCCCCAGCAGGGAGGGTACCACTGCTCTTCCACCTGCTTTACACCTTGATGTAATCATCCCTTGCCTACCTGATCTTACTGACCTTGATGTGACTGCCGCCTGCCTATGTGACTTTTGTCATTCACTCTGTTTTCTGTATACTATATAAGCCTGGTTTTCACTTTGTGCACACGCTTAGACTAGAACTAGAACTTAGATGGACTAGGACTTATATTCATGCAGTCCACAGCCCCCTGGGCCCAGAGCGCTTGGGCTCCAGGGGGTGCAGCACCAGTCCAGAGGAGATGGCTGCTGCTTTAGACCCAGTGTGTTTCAGGTGACCTCAGATGTACCTTAACTGCTGAGCTGCCAGATTTCTCATTTCTCTCTTGCAATGACTGTAAAAGCTTCACGCCATTTTTAAGAAATACATTCAGATTCAGCACACTCTTGTGTCGACTCTGTCTGTCATCCACTGAATTGTTGCTCACTTGACGAGAACTCTCATCCCTCAGAAAACGGGGTCCCCATAATGAACCCGGTCCGTGGCAGTCTATCATATTTGTTAATTAGATAAAGTACTCTACTATCATTCATAACTTAAAGAATTACAATTTTATCCCTGAGTTACATTTAGATTTTAGCCTGTAACACCATCTAAAAACCATGTTTTCTACTTCATAACCTCTCTCTCAATGTTAAACAACTTGAGTTTGATTATGAGTCTATAACTAGTCTTCAACTTCATCAGAAATCCAAGAACAACTTAAACATTACCTGGATATATAGGAAGCACCAAACACAGCTTCTCAAACTTAAATAATTGTAGAGGCAGCTGACTACCTGGACAGTCCCTTAATTTCCTGACATTGTAGCATCTATCTTTAGCCTTTTGGCCCAGGACCATCTAATAGACCTTTTCCAAGCAGGATTATGAAGGACTGTTTACTCTGTATTGGCAGAGCTATCAATCAACTATTCTACATAGTGTGTCCTTTTCCTGGAAAATATTTGAGTGGGCGATTTCTGCTCTGTGGCCAACTTGCCACAATAAGCAACCTCACATGGAGGTAAAGATGCTCAATTTTTCTTTGAAGGATAATAGGCAAGCTGTCAGGAGCAGACATGTTTCATCAAATGATACGTAATAATGAAATAGCATTAAATGTCACATTCTGTGGATTTCTGATGTTTTTGAAGACTAAGTAAAGTATCTTGAACTGTTAAGCCTTAGCTACCATTTCTATTTGAGTAAATTGAAGGTACTTTGTTATAATTATATCAGAATCAAACATAACCACAAGTTTGCTATATGGGCCTTAACTTATGTTGCTTAATCATCTTAAACAGTTTATAAAGCAGCTATTAGAAGGACTGTGTCTAAGCCTTGTATTCTTAAACGAGTTGCATAATCGCATTGCCCAAGAGTAACAATATTAATCTCAAATTTTGTATTAATAAAAGAAATTCACACCAATGAAAACATTAAAACTGTATCAATATAAATTCTGTACCAATGTAAGAAATATAACTTCAATTTGTGTCAATTATAAAGATTTCTACCAATTAAGATTATGGCTACACAATGCTTTGTTCAAGGATAAAATTTAGTAATCCATCCCACCTATTTCCTCCCTGTTCAAAATTATGGCCATTCCCAAATTATCCCTTAAAATGACAACCTATCTATAATTTGTAAAATAACCATAATCAGACACCCAAACCAAAGAGATAGGGATGGTGACTCTCTATACTGTCTTCCTGCTGAAAATGGGCGATGAAAAATTCTTTAAAGGGGTGGGGAGGAACAGGAAAATTAGAAAATTTTGTTAGACTTAAGAAAGCTAGCTATCAGCTGGGCGGTGGTGGCACATGCTTTTAATCCCAACACCTGGGAGGTGGAGGCAGGTGGATTTCTGAGTTCGAGGCCAGCCTGGTCTACAGAGTGAGTTCCAGGACAGCCAGGGCTACACAGAGAAACTCTGTCTAGAAAAACCAAAAAAAAAAAAAGCTAGCTATCTTTAGCATCTGTTATCCAGTCTCTGTATATTTGGAAGGTTCAGAGTTTGATTGAAGTTATGACCAAATCTGTCTGAAAGGTTGGATGAAGTGAGATGACCTAGAATCAATGACAATCCATGAAGCTGTTTTGGGCAGCAACCGGAAGCAGGGGGCCAAGCAGGTCAGTTCGGAATCTATGAGAATGAAGATTCAACCAAAGCTGTACATTCTGTAATATATGAATCTCACAATCAGAATTTTATTATCATTAAGATATTTGTATAGACTGTGCAGGGTGCACAGATCAGTGAAGGATGAAACTCTGCTCCATTTTTGAGCAGGTGAATGATCTTTTTTATGAGCTAATTTTATTAATAACCAATTGCAATAAATCTTCATTCATGATATGTGAAGGATGGCACAAAGAATCTTTACCTGTCCTGTTTGATTCTCCTGAATTTTTCTAGTTCTTTGGGGGTCTTCCCCGGTATACCTGATCCATGTCACTCTGGAAGAGGTCCAAAGCCTCTGCTCCTTTCCTGTCAACACAAATACAGAGCCTTTCTTCCAAAATAACAAGTCCTACATCCAGTACCCAGAAATCATTAAACATTGAGCTTGACCTCTCTCCCAGAGGAATTTTAATACAACCATCAAACTCAAAACCACACTCATTTAGATAAATGAAACAATTCAAAGCAAATAAAGCAATCTAAACTAATATGAACCGATGAGAGTGCTTCTGCTGTCTCTTGGCCTGATCTTCATGACATCAAGGCCTAAATTATTTGATATCTCTGTCTACCTACTATTTCCAGGTTCTATGTCATACTAGGCAGAGAAATCCCAGAAATATCATGAGTAGACCATATTCAAAGATCCTGAGAAACTGTCCTGTCAAGACTTTTTCAAATCTTCTCTAAAGCACTTTTTTCATCCATTCCCCCTCTAATTTCTCCCTTCTGTGGAGCTTTAATATCTCTGCATACTTAAGGCATTTAAGCAATTACTATTATACTCCCTTCTACCTTAAAAAGACAATTAAATCAAATTTTATTTATCCCTATTTTGATTATTTGCTAGTAGGAAGCATGCTGCTTCTACCATCTGCCTCTCTGCCTCTCA
>JADRCC010389900.1:0-27986 GCA_019843855.1 Hylomyscus alleni
GGGGGAGGTGTTTCTGTGTGGAGAGGTGAGTGAGGTCGCATAGTGATATGGTGTGTACACAAGGCCAAACTCTAGCAAAACCATAGGTAGTTATCAGACAATATCCTGGAGTCATTAGATTAAATCTATTATTTCCGGTCCTTATCACTGCCTTTGTAGCCTTTTGGAATAACAGCTTTGTCATGACTAGAGATGATGTAGGTTCCAGCAGTTGAGGCAGGAGAATGAATGTAATGACCCCTCTCAAGATTTTTCTGCATGGGTATTCAATAACTTCACAACCTCAGGAGATTAATCTGTCAGAGGCTGGCCATGTTTGTATTTACAGCCTGCTTCCTGTCTCCTCCCCCTCTCTCCACCTCCACCCAATTTGTATTCCCAAAGGAGAGAGGCTTTGATTGAGGATAATAGCCCTGACATGAGGTAATGCATTTGTTTTGGCCTGCACTTGGGTCTGTCTCTATTATTAGAGGGTGGGCTCCCTTCTTCTGGTCTTCCTACTGGCTGCTTCCCAAGATCAGGACCACTCCACCAGGGCTGGGGTGACTCACCTCCCAGATAGAGTCTTTGAAATCACCACTGTGGTTGGTTGTCTGTAATAATCCCCCAGGGCATGAAAGGCTATGGGCTCTCTGATACCACCCTTCCAGTCTGCATGTGACATATTCCAATTCGTTTGTGTCTCTTTATCATCCAACTGTTGGGTAATTGTGTATACTTCTAGCCACAGGAAAAGCGCAATCACACAGTAATGTTGCAATTAGAAATGAATGGAGTGGGAAGGTTTTTGCAAATGATGTGTGTACTTGGAGGAGGTGTGGCATTTGCAGCTGAATGAAGAAATGATCACTTGAAAGCTTTCCTAGAAGATCATTTATTTTAGAGAAAGTAGAAAAGACAGAAAATCAACACAAAAAACAAAATTGTAACTCTATTTCAGAGACACATATCAACAACATTTTGAATAAATCCTTGAAGACATGGTCTATCCATTAAACATATCTGAAATAAAACAATGGGGTCAAGGAATTTGATAACTGGATTATATCATATATTATATTAAGATTACGATCTTAGCCATGTGGGTTGAATATATACTAAACTTGTATATTTCTAAACTTTGATGTCTATTATTATTATTATTATTATTATTATTATCATCATCATCATCATCATCATTATAGAACTGCACTGTCCAATGTAGCTAATAGCCACTAAGGGGTATTAGTGGCCAACACCAGTCACTGCAATTACATTCATTTAGTTGAATTGTAGTTTAACAATTTAGTATGGCAGAACCACCTCATTGGAAGGGTTTAAAAGTCTGATGGCTGCAGACTACACCTCAGATGTGGGCTGTGTGCCTTGCCACGTAGAGTGCTTTTGGAACTACTGTCCTCCAAAGACATAAGCTTGTAAGACCCATGCTGAAGTTAAAGGCACACCTGCACACCATATTTAAATCTAATTACAACCAGAGAAGGAACTGCTCAGTCTAGTTGTGTCTGCTGTGGTTTTGTCTTGCGTTGATTTGGCAACAGGGTTTTACTCTATAGCCTAGGCTGACCTCAGTCTTGTGGAAATCCACCTGCTTCTGTGACCCAGGTGCTGGAATTACAGGAGTGAGCTGCCATGACTTCAGCTTTAAGTTACTATGTCAGCATTTATTCTATTACTTGGCTAATGTACGTATTGTACATTGCCACTACATTCCAACTCACCTCTCCCAGGTCTCAGATACTTGACAGGTTAATAATCATGTGAGGCTGTGAGCCTCTACTTCTGTATTAGTCAGGTACTGTCAGAGCCTCTCAGGAGACAGCTGTATCGGGCTGGAGTGCCCTTCCTTCAATCTCTGCTCCATAGTTAGTCTCTGCAACTCCTTCCATGAGTATTTTGTTCCCCCTTTTAAGAAGGAATGAAATATCTTCCTTTTTCTTGAGTTTCTTGAGGTTTGTGGGTTGTACTTTGTGTATCCCGAACTTCTGGACTAATAACCACTTATCAGAGAGTGCATACCATATGTGTTCTTTTGTGATTGGGTTACCTCACTCAGGATGATATTCTCCAGATCCATACATTTCCTTAAGAATTTCATAAATTCATTGTTTTTAATAGCTGAGTAGTACTCCATTGTGTCTGCAGCCTCTTGGGACGAATAACAATATGGACTGACCAATGCCCTCAGAGCTCCCAGGGACTCAACCACCAACCAAGGACTATACATGGTGGGACTGATTGTTCTGGCAGCATGTGTATAGTAGAGGATTGCAAAATCGGTCATCAGTGGGAGGAGAGGCCCTTGGCCCTGTGAAGGTTCTGTGCCCCAGTATAGGGGAATGACAGGGCTGATAAGTGAGAGAGGGTGGGGTGGCAGGCATGGGGAGGGGGGAAGCAACAGGGGTTTGTTCTTGTTGCTTTTGTTTGTTCATTAAAAAGAAAAAAATAAATAAGTTAATAAAAAAAAAATCATGTGAGGAGTTCCAGGCAACCAGAAACTGGTTGGAGGTATTTGTTGAGAAAGGAACTCAAGCCTGAGGCTTCCTTTTCATTGTTTTGGAAAAGAACACAGATTCTACAGGATTGCTCATGAGTGAGGGTTGGCTGTGGACTCTACAGCACCCTGCTATCCTCTGTAGTCATCTGTTGTCATGTGTGTGTGTTCTGTGGACCCTGGTGATGACAGTGTGGAAGGACAAGTATCAGCACTAATATCACAGAATCCACATCTAATTCATACCATTGTTGCAAACAACCAAACAGTTCTAAAAGCAGGCATGAACTTTTGTTGTGTGGCAATGAATAAGAGGAGCTCTTGCTCTGAAGATATCATCTCCACAGTCGGCCTGGGGTATAGATTTCCTTACACTGGGTTATAATTTACTTTCTAATTCTAATTTTATTTTTCCCAAGAATTTTATACATGTATGTAATCAAATAGAATCATAAGCCCACCCCAGTTTCAAACTCCAGTTTCTCCCCTGTATTCTCCTCACACATCCCTCTATTCCAATTTCATATCATTTTGTCGTTTTGATAACCCATCGAGCCTGGTCAATGTTGCTAGATGTGTCTGGGTATACAGCCATCTATTAGACCATGGGAAATTCAATGTTTTTTTTGTTTGTTTGTTTGTTTTTGGTTTTTCGAGACAGGCTTCTCTGTGTAGCCCTGGCTGTCCTGGAACTCACTCTGTAGACCAGGCTGGCCTCGAACTCAGAAATCCACCTGCCTCTGCCTCCCAAGTGCTGGGATTAAAGGTGTGCGCCACCACTGCCAGGTTCAATGCTTTTGTGTAGTCCTAGAATCATAAAATGGTCACCCTAATCAATTTTGGGATATTTTCTGCTCCCCCAAAGGAAATCTTGTGTCAATCACTGATCATCTTCCAAACCTCCCTGACCTGCAACTTAGTTATCATTAACCTATGGGCTTATAGTTTACCTCTTAGGAATCTTTTGTATAGTTGCAGCCAGACAATCTCTGGTCTCCTGGGGATGTTTTCTCAGCATTTCTTCAAGCTTTGTGTTCCATTCCTGTTGCAGAATGTATTGGAATGCCATACCTTTATATGGCAAGTCACATGACATGCTCAGCTCTACCACTCACTTGTTAACCAACTCCTTAAAATACTGGGTTGTGGTTGCCCCAAATCCAGTAAGTAGGTCTTTGTTTTCCTTTGTGTTTGGAGAGCAATTCTGTCAACTCCCTTTGTCTAAGGAACCAATGCCCAGGGTTAACTTGGAAATGGAAAAGGGGCAAGATATTATATTTTAATTTTAGCTATCTATAATTAGCTAAAATTATAGCTAATTATATTAGTGTGTGTGTGTGTGTGTGTGTGTGTGTGTGTGTGTGTACTGATGATGAGACTGGATTCTACTCATTATTCCTCTGCTTTGCGTACCACTTACCTACAAACAGGTTCCTTCTTACTCTCAGGGATTTTTATTACATAGGTCTAGGGTAGGGACCAAGGCCTTGAATTTCTGTCAAAAGCTGCTGAAGCTGCCTGTGTGTGGAGCACGCTTTGCACCATATTTAGTTTCATAATCTGAAAAATAACACGGCTGGGTGGTGTCTGTTCTATGCCAGATGCCTCTTGTACCCTCATAATGAACAGTAGACACTTCCACCTTCTGTCATAACAAGCAGAAGCGCCATTTATGGGATGCTGCTCAATGCCAGGCCCTGTGAAAATTGCTTTACCGGCACAAAGTGGTTGTGTAACAGGCTGACGGGAACAGTTGTTGGGGTCATAACTGGGGCTTCACAGATTATTGCCTCCTACATTATAAGAGGTAATTTCAGTTCCTGAGACATAATGCTCAGTAACAGGAGTTACGTTTGGCTTTGGGGATTTTAACCGAGGTCTTCCTTCTATGTGCTGGCTATTGAGATTTATGCTCTAGAGATGATGATACAGAAAATAATCAGAGCAGAACCATCTCACTGAATTATACGTTTCTCTACTGTCTTCTTTTATGGGCATTTCATCTGCTGTTTGCAATTTCCTTACACATTCCTTGAGGTCTGGTAGGATCACTTACTTTGTCATCTTTGTGCTGTCTACTGTCATACCCAGCATATACTACCCAATTTTAAAAATCAAAATTTCTTTTTCAGAGAAGGGTTAGGTTCTCAACAAAAGTCAGAGAAGGGTTAGGTTCTCAATAAAATTGGATGAAAAGTACTCATAGGTACCTCTCGCACCACAGGACAGACTTTTCTATCTTCCATCTTCTGTTCTAGAGTGACACATCTGTGGCTATCACATCCTTATCCTGTTAAGTTCATGTTTTTATTTGACCTCACTCTCAGTGCATAGTCTTTGGGTCTTGACAAATGTATGATCTCTCGGTTGCATCCTGTACTATTTCTGTGATGTGCCTTTCCAGAATTTCCTATAATCGGGAAAATAAACAGTAGATTTATTTCAAACTAGCTTCTTTCAATATTGATACACACTTAGGTTTCTTCCACGTCTTTCCAAATGTCTTATGAGCTTTTGCGTGTATTTGTTTGTGTGTGTGTGTGTGTGTGTGTTCATGCATGCTGAGTAATACTTTGTTGTCTGAGTTTACCACATTATTTGTGTTCATTTCCCGCAGGATAACATGGCTGCTTTCAAGTTTTGCCAATTATCAACAGAGTTTTATTGTATATTTTGGGCAGACTTGAGTTTTTAATTCACTGCATAAGCACCAAGAAGCACAATTGACGGAAGAGACAATTAGAGTTTATTAGTTTATTCAAGAAACTGCCAAACTGTCTCCTAAAGTATCTGTTCCATTTTGCACTCCCAGTATTGGTGAGTAGTCTTTCTGCTTTGTGCCCTAGACTGTCCTTGCCACTGTCAGTGTTTGGGGATTGGCCATTCTATTAGATGCGTAGGAGCGTTCACTATTGTTTTATTAAATTACCCAATGACATGTGATAGTGAGCAGCTTTTCTCATGTTTGTTTCCATCGTGGTTTCTCCTTTGATGAGTTGTTTATTCAGATTATTTTGTCATCTTAATTGGACTGTTTGCATTCTTATTGTTCAACTTGGACAACACCCTTTTATCTGATAATATTTTGCAAGTATTTTTTTTGCAGTTGATGGTTTATTTATCTTCCTATTGTCAGTGACTTCTGTAGAACATTTTAAATTTCCATGGAGCCTAGTTCATAACCAACCTGTTAATGAACTATACTTTTGGTATTGAATCTGAAACACCAAGAGCCTAGCAGTGTCTTCTAGATTGTCTCAGGTTGTCTTCCAGTGGCTTATAGCTTTGTCTTTCTTTAGGTCAATGATCTGTTTTTGAATGTCCACCTTGTGATAGTCATAAAGATCTGAATATCAGCCCTTTATTTGTTGTTTATTGCCTGTAGACATCTAGTTGTTCCAGCATCAGCTGATGTAATCACTCTCTTCTCTATTGTATTGCCTTTGCTCTTTTGTCAATATCAGTTGACTGTTCTTATGAAGGATTGGTTAACCCTAAACTTTCTCCTTTGTTCTTTCTAATCATTTTTTAAAGCATTTCTACACTGTCTTTATTGTTGTAGCTTTATACTTGGTTTTGAAGTCAGCTTATTCCTCAGCTTTGCCCTTCTCTTTCAATATTGTGCTGACTATTCTGTATATTTCCTTCTTCACACTGATTTTAGAACCAGTTTGTCATGGCTACATCGTTATTTTAAAGTACTGTAAACGTGTGACACAGCACAACAATGAAAAAAATTATACTATCCTGCAGCCCCTAAACCAAAGTGCATTTGAAGTGCTATTAGCTAATTCATATTATGAAAAACAGGAGAGGAAAGGAAGGAGAAGATGGAGGAAAGGCAGCAGGGGCCAGGGGAATTGGGGGGAGGGGAAGATGGAGCTTCTCTGTGAGATAGCAGACTCTGTTCTATCTCATCATCTGGCTTTTAAGAAGTCAGAAATTCAAAAGTAGATTACTCTAATAATTAAAGGTTATGATTTTAAAGTGGGAGAAATAATCATAGAAGCAGGTGGTTTTTGGGCCACCAGCTTCCTGCCTTCTTTATGATAGGATGCTTTCTTTAGCAAACTCTGGGCCACTGGGCTGCTGCCTTAACAATGTTTCTACACTAATTCCTTGTGTAAACATATCTCACATCTAAAACTTCAATTCTTTTCTCTTTTCTCATCTCTCTATCCTTGGCAACCAGTTATCCTCTGGTGTTTAAGAACAAGTATGATTTTTTTAAAAAAGCATTTTATTTTAACAGATGGAGATTTCAAGTTTTCTTCCTTCTTTTCCATTGTCTTTCTGGCTTTTGTTTGACTAAAATCACCTCAATAGAATGGGGTCAAAAGTCTAAGGATTTAGCTCACAAACTGATGGTAAACCTCTGACAATACACAAACTATCTATTATTTAAAACAATACAGTTTTTATAGTTTTACATTAATTAATATGTGTTTGTGGGTATGTGCTAAGGCTTCCATGTCTTTGCTGCTAGAGGACATGTGATACTCAGTTCTTTCTTGAAATGAGTTTTGGGGATCAAACTCAGGCTATCAGGCTTAGTAGCATATACCTTTACCCACTGGGTCATCTTGATGGCCTGCAATTTAATTTTTAAAATTGCTGATGATTAACTCTATTGAAAAGAAAATCTGGGCTCTTCATTTTTTCCTAGGGATTTTAGTGAATGTTCAAGAAAGAGAGATTGGTCCAGATAAAGACTCTAAGACAGTCACTTTAGACATATTTTTATCTTCAACATCTGCTCTTACCTCCTCCTTCCAAATTTTCCCTCTGCAGGTGTACACAGCTCAGTCATTACCACCATAATTATCACAGGCTGGTATTTACTGAGTACTTCCGTGAAAAAGAAATGTTGTCAAATAATTTGCATGCATACCATCCTTTTATCTGTCACCAACGTAGCAGAATAAACTCTATCCTTAGTTTCTCTGACCAGCTTTCAGCTGCTGTAACAAAATAGCATGCTAGTCAGCCAGTAAAGAGGAGAGTTATCTCGGTTTACACTTTCAGAGGTCTATACCTATATAGGAGATATACCTATATATAGGTATACCTATACCTATGTATAGGCTCCTTTATCTATCACCACCTGAGATGGGGCAGTGCTGAATAACTGGATGTCAACAGACAAGAATAAACATAGACATCACAGTGGGAACATGTGCTCCACTCCATAGTGAAGTCTCCATATTGTTTCCTATGATGTATGCACTAATTTTTCTTTCTAGCAACAGTGTTCAAAGAACCCCTTCCTCTTTTTCTTCACTAGCACTTTTACATTGTGTCACTGAAAATATGCATTCATTTCAAAATTGTTTATTTGTATCTACATGTGCATTTGTGTGTGTGTGTGTGTGTGTGTGCGTGTGTGCGTGCGTGTGTGTGTGTGTGGAATAAGCATGTGTGCATGCTTGTGTGTAGTTGCATGTGCCCATGTATGCACATGTGGAAACCAGAGGTTAGCACTTGTCTTTCTCTTTTGTTCTGCATCTTATTTTTTGAAGCAGGGTCTCTTTCTGAACCGGGAGCTCACTAACGGGCAAGACTCACTGGTTGACAGACTCCCGAGATCCTCTGTCTCTGCCTCTTGCTTCCAGGATGGGGGTATGTGCATCACTCCTGACTTATTAGGTGGGTGGAAAGGATCCAAACTCAGTTCCTCATGCTTGAGCATTTCATCCAGTAACCCATCTTCCCAGCATCTCACTGCACTCTTGATTTGTACTTTCCTACTGATTAGTGATAAGCATTTTTTTTCCATCTACCTGTTGGATATTTACATGTCTTATTTAGAAAAAAAGTATGTGTTCAGACCATTTTTAAATCATCTTTCTCCTTACTTTCTCTTAAAATTTTGAGCACTTTATATTTCCTGCATGGTCCCCTTTTGTTAGCTTTCCCATTGTGCAATTTCTCTCTTCCCTCTCGATTGCTCTTTCTTGTGTAGAAGAGTTTTAGTCTGATGTGATCCTCTTTGTTCAGTTTTGGTTTTGTTTCCTATATGCTGGTATTTTCCCCAAGACCTCTTGCTGATTCCAATGTCCTGAAGAGTTTGCCCTATGTTTCCATCTAGTTGGTTTGTAGTTTTGGATCTTACAATTTAAGTCTTTTATCCATTTTGAGTAGTTTCTGTAGTAGGTGAGACAGGAGACTGCTTTCATTCCTCCCTAAGAGGTTACCCAATTGTCCAAAGGCCACTGTCTCTGATGTGCTCTTAGCACCATTGTTGAGATTAAGCAGGTTGGAGCGGTGCAGGTTTCCACCTAGGTTCTTTTCCATTGGCCCATGTGCCTGTTTTATTTCAATACTAGGCTATTTTAGGGGTTCTTTTATTTTATGTAGGACCCACAAATCATAGGACTCTATTTGGAACTTTATCTCAAATTTCATCTGGAGTTCGATTTTTTTCCAACTGCAATTTTAAAATAGTCACTTGCTTATCTCCCCCTTTTGCAACACACAGATGCTCTTGGACTCCCCAGGGCATCATTTGCAATTGGAACTAGTATGTGTGTATGTGTGGGCGTGTAGTTTCGAGAGCAACCAAAACAGAAGCAACGTAGCCTGCATGCAGATTCTCTCTTCAGGTCAGTGTTATTATTCAGGGCTCGAGTCAGAACCTGCTATTTATCTGCAATGTCTATTCATAGTCTCTTTGTATATGTTATCTGTCTTCCTGTGTGCATGTGTGTGTACACATGTAGGTGTGCTTATGTATGTGCATGTTTGTGTGTACACATGTAGGTCAGAGATAGAGGCTGATGTGTTCCTCATTTACTTCTCTCTCTTTTCTAATTCCTTTCTTTCTTTTTTGAGATAGAGTCTCTTTCTGAACACAAATCTCACTGATTCACCAAGGATAGTAGCTGGCTAGCAAGTCCCCAAGAATCCTCCTGTTCTCCCTGCCCCAGTCCCACCATGACAGATTCTCTTGCACTTAGCTTTTATGTAGTTTCTGGGCATCAGAATTAAGGCTTTCATGCTTGCATGGCAAGCACTTTGCTGACTCAAGCATCTCTAAGCCCCATTCATTGTCTATTAACCAAGAACTAAGTGACTGAGTCTAAAATGCCAGGGGTTCTTTTCTTATGGACTAGATCAAAACTTTCATGTGTCACTCTACAAAATCTCCTGTCTTGACTCGTCTCCTCACTGACTTACTTAGGTCTTTATCCTTGGGATGGGCTTGATGGTTAGTTGACACGAGCTGCATTTCTTATAGCATATGGTAGAAAAAATTATGTTAACTACTGTCTGGTAGTTTCTCAATTTATACGTAAGTAAACTATGTAAGTCAGAAAGTATTTTCTTCCACTTGTTAAAATTTGAAGTGAAGAAGTGTGTGTGTGTGTGTGTGTGTGTGTGTGTGTGTGTGTGTGTGCTTGTGTGAATGCGTGTTTTGGTACACATGCATCGGTGTATAAGCAGGAGTGATGTTAGTTTTGGGGCCATTCATCCTCTCATCAGGAGTCCATCTCTTTGTTAATCATGGACATGACTTTTGAGATCTGAAGGGTCCTGCAACAACCAATTTAATTGAACAAGCCATGAGTGTTATAAGGAAAATGGATAACTTTACAGACTTGCAACTATCTCTCTAGTTTGTCCAGAAAAGAACAGAAATGTCTAGGTCCCTGACAGCTGTGGCTCAACGGAAGTTCCAAACAAAGCAGAACCAAGAAAGCATAGAGATAGTGAACTTAGCGGGAACAGAGCCCAGGCGAGACCCAGCATTCTAGAAACCTGAAACAGACTGCTGTTTACTGCTGCTGGAAGTCTGAGGCTGGAGCCCAGGGGAACTCGGTCTTAGATAAAAAGATGGGCAGGGCATAAAGAAGAGCCACTCCTTTGTAAAGAGTTTGGAGGATTAAGTCAGAGACACCAGAATGTGTTTGGCCAGGCTTTAAACTGGAGCAGGCCAGTGCAGCCGCAGTCCATGGCCCCTACCTGTACAAAACTGAGTGTCTGTAGGGTCACCTGACAGTATGCTGCTTTTCTCATCTCTGAGCTACTGACACTTTCTTAAGAATTCCTCCTCAAGTTTACTTTTAGAAACTTCGTTCCATATTCAGTTAACTTAATAAATTAAGCCTGAGTTTTATGGGGTTCAAAAAAATATCTTTTTTATCTTTGCTTTTTTGTTGTTCCATTAATTTTTTTTTCTCAAAAGATTGACATGTAAAATTTGTAGTTCTTTATGAGCAGCTATGTGATCTTTCAAGTTTCATTTACACTGGATAGATTTTTATGAGAACCCAGCCAAGTGGCTCCTCACCTTCTCACTATGTCTATGTATCCTCAGGCACAGGGACTTTAGATCCCACTTTGCAGATGAGGAAACCTAAGCCCAGAGAGACAGACATGACTGGATCATGGCTCGAGGGCTGCAGAGCTTATTGGTGATGGAACAGATGTGTCTCCTCACTCCCAGCAATCTGACTCAGGACTTTAAGTCCCCATGGAAGGTTACCCAGGCTGGTACCCACTTCCTGGTTTTGTCATAGTACTCTTCCGTTGGTAGGCTTCTTATGCATGTGGAGATGGCTGGAATTTGCATCTAAGAAGTCCTCTCAAGTTTCAGGATTTGACCACTTGGGTTCCAGTCCTTGGGACTCTGGAAAGTAATTTGATCATGAGGACTTTGACCAAATCTATGCTTTAATCTGAGCCTGACCCAGAACCTGAGTAGTTTACTGAGAAGTGATCAAACTATGGGAGGGGATGGGCATGTGCCTCTGCAGGGTAAATCTTGACCCTGGCTCCTTTCTGTTTTTCTTCTCTGTTTCCTGCCTGCTGTGAGGTGAACAGCTTCTCTTCTCCAAGCCCTCCCTTGGTCATGTCCCTCCATTATCATGGACCTAAAACCAACGTAGCTGTTTGATTACGGAAACCCCAGAACCGTGAGCCAAATTAATCCTTCCTCCTTCATACTGTGCCTTTCAGATATTTGTCATGGTGAGGAGATGTCTACTCACGGAGATAGTTTAAGGCCACCCTTTCATTTATTCTAATGGCCCTCAGCTCCCATTTGGTTCTCATGGACTTGTGTTGGAAACACTTTTAGCTCAGGTCCATGTACAGAGAGTCACAAGAATGTAAGGAGATCACAAGACCCTCAACCGCTATTCTACACAGGCTGGTGCTGGCTATGAACAAGTCCGGCCCTTCCCATTTAGTCCAAGCCACATAAGAAAAGAAGAGAGCAGCTTTGTTAAAGATGGTGTTCGGCTAACTCCGTAGTTTAGATTCTTAGGGTCTGGTATCATCATGCCATCCCTGAGAAGTCACTTCCAGGCAGTCTCAGCCTTCTTATGAGCTGCCCTGTGGTCTTAACTGTGAGGAATTCCAACAGGAATGGATGCCACCAGCTCCTTAGAGTCATGAAACCACGTCTGCCTGTTGCCTAGCCATGGGCCACCAGCTCTGCATTCCTTCCTGCCTGCAAATGTCCCACAGATTCCTGGCGGCCCCAAAGAAGAGGAAAAGAAAAGCAAGGGAATGCAGTGAGCAAGGGACCCCCTGTCTAGACCTCAGCAGCAAACCTCTATCGACACCGTCTTCTCTGAACACCCAGAAATATGTGTCCCTCACTCCTTACTACTCATTTCCAACTTCACTGCCCTGCTCTTTACAGTTCTCTGTGGTCGCCGAAGCCCTTGGGTTCAAACATTTAGGCATGAGGGACAAAGGTCTTCATGCTCTGGTGCCCTTGAATTGCCTTTTAGCCAAGGATGACCTTGAACTTTTGATCCTCCCATCTCTGCCTCCAGAGTGCTTGACTTAGAGGCCTGTGGCAGCAACTCATTGTCTTATGCAGTGCTGGAGATCATTGTTTTATGCCACAGCTTTGGGCAGGCTATGGATTTCTTACCTGTTCTATTTGCAAATCTTGCCATATTGCCATGTCCCCCTCCTTTTCCTCTGCCCATCTCCTCCTGCCTGTTACTCTCCTTTTCTATCCTGTCAGTTTTCATCTCTCCTTCCCATACTGTCAGTGGTGTTAGCCTGCATATGATTTTCTAATGTAAGTAGTATTTTTCCTGCCTCCTGTCCTGTTTTTTTCTTTATAATCTCCCATTTTCCTGGAATTTCTTCTCTCAATACCTCAGTCTGATGATTCCTTCCTCCTTACCCTCAAAGAATCAACTCAGTTTTCCTCCAAGGAACTGGCCTGTCCCCTCTTCTGGTGTCCCCCGTTTACCACTGTAATATATTAGGTCTCAGATCCCAGGGATCTTACCTCCACAGGATCAAAAGCTGTGTGAAGGAAGAGACAATGTCTGTTCATATTGTTTCTACAAAACACAGCATCTGTTCTGTGGAAGGTGCTAGCACCTCTATGTTATATTGGATGATGCCAGCATCACATAATGATATAAACTGGTATCAGTCCTTAGCAAAAGCACTTAGCCTCCTCTCGTGTATGTAAGAAGAGTCAGACCTAGAAAAAGGCCAAGGCATCAGTATAGCATTTGCAGCTGTTCAGGTTACATCTGGGACTGAAGCCCAGGCCAGTGAGCTGCTCAAAAAGACAACGTATCATATGGATCCCGAGACTCCAGAGCCTAGCGTCACGTCTGGAAAGTAGCAGGTGTCGAATGAATGAATGAATGAGTGAATGGATGAACAAACGAGTTACTAACAGTGTTCTTTCCATAGCTCAGGATAAAGTGGAGCATGACCAACTCTGATGCTACATTTAAATTGTTTAGTCTTGACTACTGAACCAAAGAATCAGAGCCTATGATTCCAATTAAATAACCAACTTCTTGTCAAAAACCTACCAGGCAGGTTGACAGTCGCCCAATTGCATTTGTGTTCTGCACACTCAGTATAAAATATTGTGGCTCCCTACAGGACAAGTCACAATAGATGGATTGCATCCTGAGGTGGCCTAGATATACGGTTACCATCCTGCCAACAGAAGGAGGTTGCTGCTATTTTTAAATTTCCTCTGGAAAGTAGGTGATATGATTCCCCTTGCTTGTCCATTCTGATGTCACTCAAACCCCCAGGGAGGATAGCTCCCCTTCCTAGGCTGCTAGAATTGATCAGCCTCAGGTCTGGAATCTCTGTCTAGACAGGTCAGATCAGAGATGAGAGGACAGGCTTCTGATAGCAAGCTATCACCTTATGCCAGTCTAAATTTTCCTGACTCAGTGGAAAGTATAGATCAGAGGGTGCACATGTGTATGCGATGTTAACTGCAGAATGTGAGCCTGGGCTAGTGAGGGCTGCTACTGCCTCTGCTGTAGGGGCATCCGAGAGTGCAGAAGCCACGGACAGCATAGCAAGCACTGTTATCTACCCCAACCCCAGTCTGTGTCAGGGATCCTTGTGGTCACTCGGCTCAAGGTTCTTTTTTTTTTTTTTTTAATCAGATACTGGGTAGGAAGGCACTGGAGTATCTTCAGTTTCCAGGGGCTGGAAGTCACATAGCCTAGTTTGAGCTGAAATTTTGGTTTTGACATATGGTCTTATACATATGTAGCCAACACTACCCTAAGCTTATGCCTCAGCTTCCCAGGACCACGGACCTGACACCCTTGTCAATAGCACGTATGCTCATGCTATCAACATAGGTGATGCCAATCTTGTTCACTTGACTGGATTGACTGGATTCAGTATTCGCCAGACTCTGAGTTTCTCATTTCCATACTCTAACTTTTGGACATCGATCATAAAGCGCTGCCCACACATGAGAGCAGGAGTGGGGCATTAATCTACTGGAGAAGGGAAACAGACAAATTAAATGCTGCAAAGAGTATTAGTCTCTTCTCTCCTTATTATTTATTTATACAGTCATTATTTATATTGGTATATATCCTTAGATTTTTTTTTTTATACTCTAGGCTATAACCTAATACTATGTTCTTTATTTTTGTGCTCAACTTATATCCTTATAGGATACTGATATCAGAAACTCCTATTTTGGCTCCTGTATCCTTTGAATGTACTTCCATCAGCCTGGGTTATTTATTCTTGGAACTTTCTTTACTTCTTGGTACCAAAGGATTGTCCAAGCTATTGGCAATCACTTTATATGCCAGGACATTAAAATTTGTCTGATAAGATTATAAATCCAATGTGTGTTATAAGTGATTTTGAACTGTCTAAACTTGTTCACTCTGTTGACTTTATAAGTAAAAGCATTGCCCACATCCCTTCTCACATGTCAGTTTTATTTATTCAATCAGTATGAAATTAATTTTATTATCAGGATTATGGCTTCAACTGAATTTACAATATTATATTATTTTGTTCCACTTTTTATAGAATCAAGGGAGGCAAAGAACATTGGTCAGTTTGCTTATGATAGACTTTCTGTTTGAAGCACCTATGGTATTTGGCATTTATATAGTGTCTTCATTTAGCTGTTGGCCAGGTTCTCCCTCTGAAAATGACTAAAACAGGGGACCTTACATTCTGTGTTTCATACAGGCTCAAGAAAAACAGTAATAGATCTTGAGCACCATTAGTTCGGAAGGTCCATGCAATCTAAAGGAAAGCCTGTGCTATATCAAATGATATGTAAATACACTGCAGCTGCACGCGCCATTATTTTCAGGCACGTACTTTCTCTAACTCTCACTAAATCTCCGGAGAGATGGTAGTGATTCTTCAGCAGATCTGGGGCTTGTGCCTTTCACACAGAAGCGGCATTATCCCAGACTCTACTGTGGTGGTCAATATTTATTACCAATTTAGCTGAATTTAGAATTACTTAGGAGAATGAATCACACCCCTGTGTATGCTTGGGAGGACATTTTCACAGAGCCACCCTGACTGTGGATGTCACCATATCTTGGCCTGAGGCTTAAGTGGAAGAACAGAAGGAAAAGAGAAAGCTAAGCAACAGCATTGTTTCTCACCGCTTCCTGCTATGCTAAGCGGCTAGTTGCCATACCTTGCTACAGCCGTGGAGTGACCCACTGCCATGCCTTTCATAGTATGATAGACTATATATCCTGTCACACAGTGGAGCAAAATAAATCCATCCTTCCTTATTTTGATTCTAGCCAGTTAGTTGGTCACATCAAAAAGAATAAGAAAATAGAAAATTAATACTTTGAGGTTGGGATATGGCTGTGAAAAATTGGAACAGATGGTTTGGAACTGGTTTTCAAATTCAAGATGAATTTGAAAGATTGGGGCTGTGAGCTAGAGGAGCAGAATTTAGTGGGGCATTCAGGTAGGGACTTGGAAGACCAAATTGCTGATGCAAATATAAACAGTAAATACTATGCTTATCTTTCAGAGCAGAAAGAGGATTCTAAAAGCAACAAGGCTAGCATCCATTCTTGTTGATTCTGGAGAAGAATCTGGCTGTGTATTGCTCATGCTTTGAGAACTTGAGGAAAGCTGAATTCTGAAGTAATGGATTAAATTGCTTGGCAGAGGAATTTCAAGACAGCATAGTACCCAGGCCTTGGCATGGTTAGTACTCGCTGCTTTTAGTCAGATTTTACACGAGGAACTAGAAAAGAGAGGAGGTGGGATACAAAAAAATAGAGAAGTAGCATGGATTGAGTGTGAACATAATTCAGATTATACTCAGGAAGATGCTCATGGAGCAGCTGTAATTGTTAAATGGACTGAAAAACCCTTATTCTGTAGGAGGACAAATGTAGGCAAGACATCATTACGGACAGCTCCAGGGCATAAAAGGGCAAATTGATCTGAAAGGAGAGTACCCAAGCACAGAGCTGTTTACTGCAGGGTTTCCTGCTGGAAGACACCCTCTAAGGAAATGTTTTCCTAGGCCCAGCCACTCAGGCACTCCAAGGTTTCTGTGAAGATGGTGATCTGCGGCTAGGCTATATGATTGGCTAACAGCTGAACTTGGAAGCATCCTCCATATGTTGATTTTGAAGGCAGACGAAGTGCAAGAGTAACAAGAACATGAAGTCTTGCACCAAGGTTTCAGGAAAGATCTGAGGCGGGGTTCTGCAAGGAAGGATTGAATTTCCAGTGGATAACTCCTGTGTGGGCTATGTGTGAGGCTGGAGAGGCAAAGCCTAAGTTGCAACTGAGACCCCAAGATGTTGGAGGTGCCAGGACATGGGAAAACCATGTGCTTCATTGCTACAGAAAGCAGAGGAATATAGATTCCCAAGCCTATTGGTATCCATATGTTGTCATCACAATCCCTAATGCTGGGCATGGAGTTAGAGGGTTTGGTAACTGGCTTGCTTGGTTTCAGTTTTGTTTGGCCCAAGATTTCTGATCTCCTTTTGTTCCGTGTGTGTGTGTGTGTGTGTGTGTGTGTGTGTGTGTTTACATCAATGTATTTTGGACCCATAAATATTTTAGGCTATATATGTATTTTTGTATATTTATGTACACACACACACACACACAAACAAAGGTCCAAATTTTCCCATTGTTCCTCTTGAATTAACCACCTGGCAACTTCTTGTAGTACATATCACAGACTACAGAAATTTAACTGGTACCAAGCAACTGGAATCTTCTAATACTACTGCTTGAGACTTGAGGGCTCCACCTATGCATCCCAACCTACCCACATACAAACATTTTATTTATCAGAGCACACCTTGAATAGGCACTTAATGGAAAGTGTGGGGGAAAGGGCAAGAGAGCACATGAACTATGAGCTGACAGGAGACTTGGAGGAGGTTATAAGATGAGAGGAGTAGGGAGCGGGATGGGGAGGTCGAGAGGTAGAGTAACCTATAAACACAAAGTCTGTTCAAAAATAATATAGTAACGTTTAAAGCTTTATATGTTGAGTTAAAATAAATAAATTATAAATTGATTAACAGACAAATAAATTACAAATTGATAAACAGATAATAAATTAAATAAACAAACAGGAAATGTTGTGTTATAGAGAGTTGAGAAAATAGAGATGAAGTATCATTAGTCACACCCCTTCTAGATTATCTTATATGCAACTGTTAAGGATGGTTCTTTGTGAAGAAAAGGGAAAACTCATGAGTAAAACTAAGACCACATATGACACTAGGGCAATAAGCTTAAAGCTGAACTCTCCTGAGCTGAACATGTGGACATCTTCTATTTTGCTTTGTTTGGTGTGTGTGTGTGTGTGTGTTTGAGACAAGGTTTCTCTGTGTAGCATTTACTGTCCCGGAACTCTCTGTAGACCAGGCTGGCCTCGAAATCACAGAGATCTGCCTGCCTCTGACTCCCTAGTGCTGAGATTAAAGACATAGCGTCATCTTCTTTCATAGTCTCTTGTCTACAGATGAGTAAACCTTCCATGGATTCTAAATTCTGGATAAGACACACAGAATTTTGCTTCTTCAAAGCATTGTGAACTTGTACACAAGGCTCACAAGGCCCCCACACAATTTCTAGCATGTCTCTCAGCTATCTGGAACTTGGCATCTCATCCAGATTGTGCTGGATTCCTATGAACAGACACCTAGAAAAGTCTCATCTGCCCATGTCAAAATTCTGCCTCATATCCTGTGAGTTCAGCCACACAACAACAAAATCTTGAGGTTTTCTCAGTCTTTGCTCCTCCTCTTCAGGTTCTGTCATGGATTCTCAGCCTTTGCCCCTTTTTCATAGACCTCACTTAAACTTTTACGTTTAGACTGTCTCTCACTGAGAAAGAATTTTCAGATTCCTAGCTAGCAGGGAAAGAAACAAAGGCAAAATATGAGGTTGAGTTTGTTTGTCTGTTTTCAGTTCTGATGCTCAAACCCAGAGCTTCATGCATGCCAGGCAAGTACTGAGCTGAGCCCCCAGCTATGCGATGAGTTTTCAAAATACCTTACTCTTTTCATCAAAAAGGGTAAAGCTCCCATTTTAAGGGAAGATGGACAGCAGGGTGCATCATACAGCAATCGTTTCATTGTGTTCATATGTGACACTACCATTTTCCCCCTTGCTTTGAAAACATTGGAACAAGACCACAGCTGGATCATGGGTGATGCAAATATGGGGCAGCCAGGCAGCTTATTGAGGATAAGGGATATTTAACATAAGACTCCAGGCCTCATGGAGATCATGGGTTACTTCAGAATCTTTTTCACTACAACGGCAAACTGCAGTATCAGGTTTGCTAAACCCAACCTCAACGAGCCACATCATTTGGGGAGGTGATCGTGGAATCGAGCCCTGAATGGGAGCCAAACCAACCCACCAGCTGCACACTTTCCACGCTCAGACTTTTGGTGCAAACCCAAATACATCCCTGAGAACAGCTGCCCACTGTGAGGAGCAATAATGCTGAACAAGGGTGTCTTGGTTTACGGCTGGCGCTTGGTGGTTGAGCGAAATCATGGATTTTGGTTCTTGTGGCATTCACTCTCTGGAGCACATGTGATAAGTTAGGACAGTCAAACGGGTCTTTGTGGCAGGCATAAATAGTAGTAGAAGACATATATTTTCATTCATACGATTTCCTCTCATTTTCTTGCTAGGGTTCTTTGGGTTTGAGCCTTAGGATGGCCCACTGCTGGGCCCGATCAGGTTTCATGAAGAGATTGCTTTGAGAATTAGGGATTTCTCCCTTACTCCCCTCTCCCCAGGAAAACTAAATACTCTTTATAGGAAATATGGGTCTAGAAAAATCTGTTCCACAGATGTGATTGGTAAGGTCTGTTCAGAAGTGCAATTTTTTTTTTAAATTTCTCTAAGTGGGAGGGTGCCTGCCTGTGGGTTATCTCATATTTTGTTATAGATATGGCAGAAAAGAGAATGGGACCCTATAAATCAAACATCCAGCCCTGGTCACACCAGGAATGGTGATGCTCTGCAATCAACTGTGGAATTATAGAGTATTAGAGGTAGACACGGATCCAGGGGTTGTTGTCAGAGGTGGGCAGAAGCTCAGTGATCACCTCATTTCTGACCACTGTCAATGCAGAGACAAAACAATGGCAGAGCTGACATAGGAATCTGTGCTTTTCTGTTTTGCTCACATTAGAATTCTTCCCACAAGGCCATAGACCACTGGATGAGTCTTTTGTAATCGTGCTGGAGTGAAGGAGAAAGCCAACTTTTGAGAGTAAAACAATGATTGGCAACTATGGTGCATAATTTAATATACCTCTTGCTTATATAATAACATCCCTGGTGATAAATGCATTTATTCTGGAGACAAGTTCCTTAATGCCATCTGGGGACTGCCTTTCCTATAATGTCACCACCCACCACCTAACCACCCACCTCCCCAGAGGGAGTTTGAGATGGCCTTGGTTTGTCCTTCTAACTCGTTCAGGGAGGAACCAGGGTGAAATCTACTAGAGAGACCAGCAAAAGGAGGGTTCTCGAAAAAAAAAAAAAAAAAAAAAAAAAAAAAAACCAAGTGAGGCAGAAACTCTGGCGATCTCCCACAAACACTTGATAAATTTGCACTTAGATGCAGAAAACTTCATTCTTGTCATCTGTCCTCTTATAAATGCAAGTCTCATCAGTGCTTGATGTGATGGCTCACGCTCATAATCCCAGCTGCTGGGAGGTAAAGACAGCTTGGCACCAGTCTAGGTTACACAGTGAAACTTGGTCTCAAAATATGGTCTTAGACTGAATTTCTCACTATGCTGATGACACAACTCTCAGGGAGTAGGTTCCAGTGAACGCTCAAAGTTCCCACTTTCCTTCCTCAGAGATACCATTTTTTTTTTCTTTATATTATTATAAAGAAAAGGCTAGGACCCAAGTTCATAGCTCCACTTCCTCTTGTACTGAATATTTACTGAAGTTGTTCATGCCGTGTGTCCAATATACACCTGACAAAGACATTAGAGCTCCTTTCTGTGCTCTGCCTTTCTGGAACATTCTTGCTAATCCTCCTGCCAGGGTTTCCATTACCCTGACCAGGAGCTCCTGAAACAGATATCTGTAAGAGATGATGCAGTTTCTTGTTGGCTCCAGATCACAAAACATAAGCTTGGTGAAAGATGGACATGATCCAGACTCTAGAGGAGAAAGCCAGAACATATTCATCATGCCAAAGGCCACAGGCAGTCTAGCCACCAGAACCAGGCTACAGATGACACCGGGACAGTGCTGACACTTCTTGTGCCTGGCACAATCAGCTCTTTCTGTGACAGCCGAGTAAATCAAGCTCCTAGAGACCGAGCACGTTTTAAATGGAGGATTTTAATTCACTGCAGATCTGATTCACTGCTGTCTAGTGTAGATTTCACTCAAATATATGAGCTCAAAAGTAAAAGAGATATTTTATGTCTGTTTTTCCATCAATCACGTTACATTTCAGTTTGGTGTGTCAGGAAATTTAATCTTACTCCTTACACTTGCCAAAGCTCTCATCTAGGATACATTAAATGTCCATGGCCTCACATCGCATCTTGATATGTACCTGTAAGTCTCAGGCAGCTGTCCAGTCTTCAAGGGCAGGGTCATCCCTTCAGCACTTCCTTCTGCTCTTGGCACCCCTTGGCTCTCATCCCATCCTCCTACCTCCAGCAATCTCCACTGATGGCAAAGCAATCCTTTACCTCTCTTCACATTCTTTTCCTTTTTTATAGCCTTCTCTCTATTCTCAAACCTTAGTGTCTTCTATGGATCTAGCTTCTAGAGACAGCAGCATGGAAATTCTACTGAATAATCTTCCTAAAACAGATACCCACATCATCTTCTATTGCAGGAATGTTTAGAAGACCAACAAGAACAAACAAATTACAACCAAGGCTGCCTCATGTCACTACCCAGAATGACCAGATAGGGACACTCAGCATGGTTTTATCCAACCACAAGTTGCTCCATGTCAATAACTAGAAAGACCAGATGCAGTTTTACAACACCTGCCCTTCTTTCTCTCTTTCTGTTTTTCTGAGGCCTTGGCCATTTAGAATAAGCCACTTTGACTGCTTGTCTGTTTCCAACAGTACCATTTGTTCAGTATTTGATTCCTGCTCTGAATCTTGATCCTTCAAGACTGAATGTTGATAAAGCCTGCCCTCCACCCCCAACCTCCATATATCATCCCAGACTAGGCCAGTTCAGAATCTGAAATCCTTGTTTCTACCCAGTGGTTTTGTTTTGTGTGTGTGTGTGTGTGTGTGTGTGTGTGTGTGTGTGTGTGTGTTTGTGTTTGGTTAATTTGATTGTGGTTTTTTTTCCTGATGGCTATTTTTTCCAGCTACGAGCTACCCTGTCTACATCCCACACTAGTAATGCCTACCTGATTTCTGAAGGCATTTGAGTTGAGACCCACTATCTTGTATCTTTCCACTGAAGGAAGACTTGTGAGGTCAAGGTCTGTCCAGTTCTTGGCCCATCATATATTTGGGGCCTAATGGAAGCTTTTAAAATAAGGAGATGCCAACAGTAGACCAAGAATTCTCTCAATCTTCCAGTCTCTGAATTTGGTATGGTCCCTTGGAGTCTGTCTGGAGGCAAATCCTGGTTCTGCCACTAAATAGCTTAGTGATCATTAAGCATGCACTTTCTTTGAGATAACTTTATCCATGAAATGGACCTACCAATCGCCTCTCTTTAGGATGAGGTAAGCTATCACACGTGAAGTCGTCATCTGGTGGCTACGCATCAGGGAGGTTTTTAGTGAATGTTATGTGTGTGTACCCTTGTCTTTCCCTTCCTAATTTATTGAGAAGGGCCTGGCTCTGGGTTTCATGGAGCAGTTTCAAAGTTGTTAAAACACAGAGTGGCCTATATGTCTTACTGGGAAAGGCCCTTCCACTACAGCCTGCTTCCCAGCCTTAGGCCTGGTCCTGTCTTGATATCACTCACCTGTTATGCTTCTGTGCTATTTCAGGCAAGTACGTGCAAGCTGACCATGCTCGGGGTTTTGAGAGATTCCAACAGAACACAGGGGAAAGGTAGGTTTTTCAAATTGCTTTGGGAGATTCCATGACCAATTATCCAAAACTGAGTGATTAAAATAAATAGAAAGGGAGAGATCACTTAGAGGTTAAGAGCACTGGCTATTCTTGCAGAAGACCCAGGTTCATTTTCCAGCACCTACATGGCAGCTCACAATCACTTGTAACTACAGTTTCTAGGGGATCTGGTGCTCTCTTTTGTCCTCTGTGGGCACGAAGCATGCACATAATGCATGGACATATTTGTACACAAAACACATATACACAAAGTGAACATAAATAAATCTTGATGAAACAAAACCATAAACAGACCATCCTGTCATTTAGGCAGCTAGAGGTACAGATGGAAAGTGTTGCTCAGGCCATGTTCTCTTCGATTGTTTGAGGGGAGGCCCTTCATGTCTATTTCAGAGAGTTTCTGCAGTCCAGGGGATTCCTTGGCTCAAAGTCATTAGTTATTTTCTTTTTGTTCTCATCCCTTCATGGGCAGCGGGAGCATATGCATCTTGCATGTCTAAACATAGACTGGGATAATGTTTTGTGTATCCTAAATCCCCCTCTACATTTGCTCAATGAAAAGAGATTGAAAAATTAAAACCAAATTGTAGGGTCTTTTCTATAGAGCTCAGAGTAGAATTAGAATAGGGTCATTCTAAATCTGGCTTCCTCTTCTGGAGATGGAGGCCAGCTGCCAGGACTGGTGGATTCTCCCAATTTCTTTGTTCGTGTAATTTTTTCCCTCTGCATAATGAATGGCATCACACAACTACTGAGACCGTTCTTGCCACTCCCTGTCTCTGTGTCTCCATATTTGTGTTCCCTATTTGGGGATTTATTTTATCCAGATCACATGTTGAAGGCATACAGGGTAGGAGACCACAGAGTAGCCTCTCTTTGGTATTCACTGGGCTATGTTGGCCAGGTACTCAAAATCTCAGAGAAGGCATGGGCTAACCAGCATTGTTTGCTTGGCAAAGTAAGAGTGACTCAGGCTACCCAAGCCTTTTTGATGGGTGGCTCAGTACTTACATGGCGCAGGAAGGTCTGTCAGCAAATGGCTGTCATCTCTAGGATGGAGAGCACGGTCTGAAAATGTCACTGCTTTCTCATAATCCAAGATTCATTTTTCTCACTTTTTATCCAATGCGCATTGAGAAGACATTGCTTCTATCTTTTTGATTCCTTTTTTTTAAAAAAATCTAACTTTCTTCATAAAACCTGTTGCTTTATAGTAAACACAATCTGACTTTGCCCACAAATGTATTGTATATACATACAGACACACACACACACACAATACACACACACTTTTTTTTAACTTATTTTCCTTTATTCATACTCTGCTGCTGTTTAGACATAGTTTCCTCCCTGATAGTCTACCAGATAGACACGTGAAGTGTCTTTAGCCTTAACCTTGTGATTTCAGCTGAGAACAGTACTAGTGTGACCCCTTCTTAATGCCTACATCCCAGCTAGTCGGGTCCTGGAAGAGCGACTATCTCTCTACCCTGCAGTCAGCATTGCAGCACTGATGGACAAGCCCTTGCCATTCATCATTCCTTTCCCAAGAAAAGTCCCCTTTTAGTTCTTTACCAGGAAAGAATGAAGAGCAGACTCCATGGCCCAGGAAGCATCTGTGCTTTGTAGCGACTGTCAGTCTCCTCTTGAGCAGCCCTCTGGAGTTTATTTGTTTCTAGGGCTGTGTTTGCTTCACTTCCAGTATAGCATCTTTCCTGGTGTTACCTGAGTGCCCATCCTGTCATCCTGCTGGTCTCTGTGTGGACAGAGTTTAAAATGATGAACGGCTGCCACACAGCAATCTGTCTTTTTTTTTCCTTTTACTTCTCCCTTGCTGTTTCCTATAAACTCATGGCCAGTGGAATATTCATCAAGGTCTCATTTTAGGCTTAATTACGGTCTCATTTTTATTCTTCTCTCAACTTTGACAAGCCTTGTTGTTTACAGAATGGAAATACAATACAGTAGAGCTGGCTAGAGAGAGGGGAGGAGATGCACTTTACCATCAACTGTGTTTTAGGGAAAACACCACAGTGATTTCTTCATCCTTGCTCTGGGCACATTAAGGGTATGACACAGTCCCCCAAGGAAAATGACAAATGATACTGCCCAAGTTGGTGGAAGAAAACCTGAACCATAGAGGTCCTGGGGATACAGAAAGTAAGAATGGGTTAAATCCTAAAATGTAAAGGCTCTTCAATTCTCTGTGATAACACACACACACACACACACACCCACACCCACACACACACACTATGTTTTTTGAGACAAGGTTCCTCTGTGTAGCCTTACCTGTCCTAGAACTCCTTGAACTGGGAGATCAGCCTGCCTCTGTCTCCTGAATGCTGGGATTAAAGGCTTGTGCCACCACACTCAATAACACAGGTCTTAATTTACAGATTAGTAAAGTAAGGAATAAAGAATATGGTACATCGTCCCGTGTAGCACAGCTGAGATGAGATTTTAGTAAAGGAAGCCCGGCCCCAGAACTCAAGAGTTAATTACTGTTATTGTGTTTTAATTAAATATGTCAAGTTCATCAAAGATGTCAGCAATGAAAATGACCCGATGGATGCAGCAAAAGAACAGATGGTATCTTGGTGTGGTTTTGAGGAAACAATGGGAATTCCATAGGAAGAAACAAGGAAGAAGTGAGTGGTATACCAGGGAAAGTCAAAGAATTCTTCTAGGGACTCTGTATTGAGGATCCAAAGAAGAGCCATTTAAAGGATGAGCGGAACATGCAGCATCTTGAGTAAGAGTGGGCCGTGAGGCTGAGGCGGGTGGTGGGGAGGAGAATGGAACAGCGTAGGCAGAAGTAGGAAAGAAAGTCTCTCTCCATAGTGGCTGGGATCTGGACTTTGGAAGTTACATCCTGGCAAAAGTTTTACATAAAGGAATAAATGTTCAGATTGGACCCTAAAATCATATTATTTTCTTGATAGAAGGGGTAGTAAGATGTTCAAGAAAACATCAGAGGCTGGTGTTCTCAGTCTGTATCCATGCCTGTTAGTTAAGACAAGCAAACCTAGGGTAAATTGGGGGACCAAAATAAAATACCTTTCTCACTTTCTACCTTTCCCTCAATTAGACAGCGTCGTGGCTTCAAAGTTCTCTCCAAATCACCACTGCAGACATCTTGTGGATTCCCCAAATATAGTCCCACGTTGCATAACAACAAGGATCCATCCTGAGAAATCGCTAGGTGAGATGATCACCATGTAAATCCACGGAATGCAGGCACATGCATAGAAACCTCTGTGGCATTAGGTCAGTCAGTCCACATGGCCCACAGTGCAACGGAGCGATGCAGCCAGCATGAGCACCATAGAAGCTGCTGCCAGTGTGCTGTGCTGTGCTGCTTTATGGTAAGGTTTTAAACTATCGAAGACTACAGTAAACAATGACAGCATGCAGTCACCGAACTCATAGAGAAATGGTGTAGCTGCTTATCACTTTCAAGCAGTGTGTCACTCTCAAGCATACAGTCACTGCCCATGACTAGATGGACTTAGACTTTTATACGGCTAGCAACACTGTGGTCTTATTGACACCTGCATCGCTATGGACACGTGAACACTGTCCCATGCTAAGATGTCATAATGGCTGAGAGGTCACTGGGTGATAGGAATGTCTAGATCCACTATTATTTTATGGCGCCACTGCCTTATTTGTAGTCTGCCGTAGGCTGACATATTGTTACATATCACATGACTATGCATCTACTCACTCATCAGAGAGGACTCATGGGAAGCCTTGTTGCTTTCATCCTTTGAGAGACTTCATAGCTCTCTCTAAGAGCAAGAAGCTATGGCCCTTTATATCATGCAACAAGAACTGATCAATAAATACACCTATCTGTCCTTGTATCCTAAAGCTGTGAACTTAATTCATTCCAATAGAAAGGTATGCAGGGAACAGGGGAGATCATCGGGAGAAGGAATGGACCATATCTGGAAAAATATTGCAGGGTTCTTCCCTCCCCATATACATGAGCCCCTGGGTGTCAAATGTAAAATAACCTCCCCTTGCATTTGTCTAATCAGGGATTTATAAATTGCAAAGAGCAATCGCATGCATGAGCTCATCTGAGCTGGATGGAAGCTGCCATTCACACCTCTGTCATCGAGACCAAAATACCTTGTGACTTCACTCAGCAGCTGGCTGAGGTGTGAGGAACTCAGCTGCACAGGTGGCCTGGAAGGCTGGGGAGGGGACCCTAGAATTACTTCTGTGTTGTAAGAGGAGGAACAGTAACTATAGAGAGGGAGAGAGGTGAGCAAAGCCTGGAAATCATTTTTGTTTGTGTTTGGGTTGAGACAGCTAGCTCAGGCTAGCTTCCTATTTGAGACAGATAGCCCAGGCTAGCTTCCTATTTGCTACTTTCCTGCCTTGGCCTCTGGAATGCTAGGATTACAGCTATGCCTCACCATTTCCAGCAAACCCAGTCTCTAGATCACTCTTTTTTGCCCCTCTCCTTAAGCCACATCCAGTTGAGATGGGAAAGAACATGAAAGCAAAGGCGCTCAGTTCGAAAAAGTTGATTTTGTTCCCATGACTTTCATAATTAACAAATTCATAGGCTTTTCTTTTCTTTTCTTTTCTTTTAATTACAGCTAGGTCCGTTTCCCATTGCCATTATCATGCTAGTTTAATTTTTCTCTTCATGATAATAAATATTCTTTCTGGAAAGCGGGAGCTGAATCATATCTTCCAAACCACAGTTTTACATAGATGTTCATATTGAGTTTTTCATGGCTTATGTGACACAGGAAGGAGCTGAGGGCAAACATTAAGATTAAGGAGGGGTAATAACACTGGGGCCCCTTGGAGGCAGGGGTTATTGCATACCCAGGACTCAGCTATTTGCACTCCACGAGTATGTTATGAGGAATGAGTGAATAGGGCTGGAAGGTAGATTCAAGGTTAGAGAGCATAGTTATTGTACACTTGGCTTCACAATGCTTTTCTTCTCACAGTTTTCTACGTGGATTATCTCATTCATTCTCCCTCATGTGGGCTCTCCAAATGTAGTTCACTCAGCAGAGAAAAACAGTAATCCCAATTAAGAATAGCCCACCTTCAACTAACCAAGCTAAGGTAAGGGACCCACACATGTGAATCCCAAGCACACATTCTCTGGTCTTATGAGCTCTCAACCTCTAACCTGTCCACACACCTTTCGAGCATGGAGAGTATATTATTGTCAAGAGGGACTTCCCTCCTGGTTCTGAAGAGGAAGCAGGAATTTGTCTCTTTTCACTGACTTTGGGGCAAGCAGGAATTTGTCTCTTTTCACTGACTTTGGGACAGACTCAGAATGACATGTCCTTTCAGGACAAGTCAGAACAGACCAGTTAAAAAAAAAAGACATGACTTTATGTAGGTGACTTCTTTTGGAGTTTGAGATGGTACCCTAAAATGGTTATGACTTCTTCCGTGTCTGAATTCTGATTTAGAATTTATATTCTTTCTCTAAATCCAGTGTTCAGAGTTTCTTCATGAGTGGAATACCTTCATCTTGTTTGGGCTCAATTTAATTTAATTTTATTTATTTAATTTAATTTTTTTTTGAAGCAGGCTGGCATCGAGAATCAAAGGTGCTGAATACCATGAATGACAGAGCTGTGTGAAGCAAAAAAAAATTTTTTTTT
>JADRCC010389916.1:0-20936 GCA_019843855.1 Hylomyscus alleni
GGGGGGGGAAAAAGTGGCCCTGATCTGCACCTGCAGAGCTGACAGGAACATTCCTGTGCAGGATGCTGGGAAGGGCTTGTAGCTGCTGGAAAGGCATGGTAGCACAAAGTAATGCGCAGAGGCAAGGGGTGCATTATGGGATGGGGAGAGTCCATCAAGCCAGCAATGACTCAGAAGGGATGAGGGGTATTAGGCATCCCGTGGGAAAAGAGTCCTCTCCAGGTAAGGGAGGGAGGGAGGGAGGGAGGGGAGGAAGGGAAGGGGAGGGGAGAAGAGGGAAGGGGAGGGGAGGGGAGAGAAGGAGGGAGACTGGTGGACTGGGGAGGGGAGAGGAAATGAAGGCTGTAAGGGTGCTACGGTTTGTGCTGTGATCTCTGAAGGTGGTGAACCCATAGATCCAAGAGGAGACAGGAGATGGTGACGGAGTCTGTGGGGCATGTGTGGCCTTAGACACAGTCTGACCCAGGCCAGAAGGATGGGCACATGCAGAGGAGACCCAGTGAGTCCAGAGTTCAGAGAAGAGAGTGTTGGCACACTGGTGTAGGGGGGGAGGTTCAGGGTGGGTTAGGGAAGGGTTCTAGCTGGAGACAATAGGGCTGCTAGCAGGTAGTCAGCCCCAGGCAGCATGGCAGCACCCTCAGGTAGTGCTGGAGGGATGGATCTGGAGTCCCATCCTGATCCATGTGAAGCTATGCCATGGATCCTGCTGATCCTGTCAGATATCCTGAGAGGAGAACCCGTTCCCACTCCAGGCTCCTGTCCTGGGACTGACGCCCCACAGAGGCCTGGGCATCCTCCCTATGAGGACACTGAAGACAGCCTGGGACCAAGTCCCATGGGCTCCAATGTCCCAGCACCTCAGATCTACCAGGGATTGGGTCCCACCAGCCCCACAGATGTGCCTGTTCCACCCCACAGTTCCCAGGAACAGTACTACAGCAATCCATTTTCTGCCAGTCATTGACCAGAAGTGGCATCTCTGGGCACTGGGCGGCACAGCAGCCTTTCTGTAGACACGCCCAAGGCACAGGATGCTCTGAGAAGATGCCTCCCCTCCCCTTGCAGTCCCTGCAAGCTGACTGTGCCCTGTGTACCCCTCCAACACCACACTCCCTTCTCCCCCAGACCGAGGTCAGTTCCTGATACCTCATCGCATGGCCCCCAGTTTGCTTCCCTCAGGCTAAGCCTCTCAGAGAATGGCCCTGAAGCCCACCCACATGCTGTGGACACAGCTAGGGAACCATCCTGGGCCCCATGTCCTATCTACGACAGAGTAGCAGACGAATATTCTTCCACTTGCTTAACATGTGGGTCTGAACTGGACGGTGGCAGCTCATGCCTTTAATCCCAGCACTTGGGAGGCAGAGGCAGGCAGATTTCTGAGTTCGAGACCAGCCTGGTCTACAAAGTGAGCTCCAGGGCAGCCAGGGCTACACAGAGAAACCCTGTCTCAAAACAAAACAAAACAAAACAAAACAAAACAAAACAAAAACAAAAAATATAACATGTGGGTCTGGATGTGTCAATCAATCTCTGTGTACCTCGGTTTCCTTATTCAGCCCTCAGAGAATGGTATGATCAGAGTTTTATGCTTGATGACTAGAATATACACAAACTTCTCACACAGTGCCAGTCACAAACTCTGTGCTACCCTCTGCTCCCTCCACATCCACCCTCCCCTGCTCCACTGCCTTAGCTGCCTGTATCTCAGGTTCACTTTGCAGTCCTGGGTCTCCTCTCTTGTCATCCTGAAACCACAATAAGCATCTGACTCAGGAGTCTCCTTCCTCCCCAGCATACCCAAGTCTGAACTCTCCTTGGCAGAACGCCTCAACTCTGCCTTGCTAGGAATCAACTGTCCTTGGTAGCCCTGAAGGTAGCAGGCATTTTAGGGCTACATGCCTTGGTCTGGGGGTTATCTTCTCCACTTCCAACCTTAACATCTCCACCAGGAATCTCTTTAGGAAGATTGCCTGAGTTCCACTGGCTGCATCTTCTCTGAGCGCCCACAGACCATGTCTCTCACTCCACATCACACCTAGAGGGCTCAAGTTGTGGCCTTATCAACAGAGCTGGGGCTGCGCCTTGTTTCGGGAAGATATGGAGAATGGAGGAATGACCTGTTTAGGGTGGAGCAGGGAGAGGGCCATTCCTTTGGGATCACTTCCTAACTGGGGTATGTAAGCACCTAGCCACCAGTTCCACACCTCTCATGGTGAGAGCATTTCTCTGTCCTTTGACAGTGCTCTCCAGCTAGCCTGAGAAAGGAAAAGATAGGGTGGGGGAAGATGGCTACCTTCATACGGAACCCCAGAGAGTTCAGGAGAGTGGCTATGACCAAGTTTTCATAGCCGAGAAACCAAGGCCCTCCGAGGCAGAGCTACTGAAAGCCGGCAGACTGCGGTGAGGGGCAGGTTTCCTGGTCCCTTGCATTTGTCATTGTGGTAATCATGGTTCCTTTCACTCAAGTCTCCTCACGGTGCCAGTCCTTGGTTGATTAGATACTATTAAGGAGTCATTCTTCACGTCAAGTTCAACTTCAAAGCTCCCATGGCAACACTACCCCTAGCCCTGCTGGGTATGGAGGAGATGGTGAGGTGAGCCCCCTCCGTTGACTTACAGCCCCTTTCCTCCTCAGTCCCAGGCCCCCTTTTCCTGGAGCTGACAATCATCCGTGTGCAGCGAAAGCCTAAACAGAAACCATGGTCCCCGACAACATGGCCTTGGGGGAAGGAGGGGTGCCCCCACCCCAGCTTCTCCTGGAGATTCCATCAGGGAGCTATGAGGTCGGGGATCAGACACACAATGCTTCCCATTCAGGTGAGCCGGTCGCCCGGCCCACAGCTGCTTCTGCTGCTGTGGGGAGATTTATGACCTGTTCTAAACGTCACCTTTTCAACTTCTGGTGCAGGCTCCAGCACCTCTGGGCTCAGCACTGGCCAGACTGCTGGCCAAGCGTGGCTGGGAGACGTGCTTCTGCTCACCACCACACACGAACACTCCTGAGGAGACAGCCTTGGCTGAGCCAGGGAGGCATCTGAAGGTGCCAAGGACCCCCTACCTGCAGTCTGCAAGGAGCTCATCTGTCAACTGAGCCACCAGGGCGTCCACATCCTCGGAGGAACACTGGGCCTTCAGAGCCAAGTGGACTTGCTCCAGGTTAGCTTCCTGAGGAACAAGCAACCCTAAGTCAGAAGGATCACCACAGAGCAGGACCCAGCCTCCAGGCCCTGTCACTGAGCCAGAGAGGAATAGATAGTAGGAGCAGGAGAAGGCGAAAGCCAGCCTCGATCTGACTCCAGAACCTTCCAGGATACCCCTTGCATCCCCAACGCCTCAGTTCTCAAAGCCAGTTCCCCTGTCTCACACTTGGACATGAGACGGTCCTTTGCTAACTAGAGATTTTTCCACAGCCTGAGTGCATCCCCTCTCACCTGCCACCTCAATGCCAGGCCTGATTCCCCCACCGGGGAGTGGATCTCTCTGAGACAACACTGGTCAGTCTTTTCTGGAATCACCCACACTGCCAGATCCAGATCTGGCCAGTTTCCCTCAGCAGCCATGCAGCCACCAATGGGCATAAAAGACCAGACTCCCAGAGCTAGCTCTCCTAGCTAGGGGATCTCATCTGATCCCCTTCTCTGGGCTCTTGTCCTAGGGTAAGGTCCCCTTCTCTGGGCTGGAAGGCCAACCTCGAAATACCTGACAGCCCAAAGCTGCCTCAGTCTCCTAAGTAGCCCTCTCCACACGTCAGGGCATGTGATGTGTTCCACCCTGGGGGACCAACGCTAGGAAGAAAACTCAGTCCCTGTGGTCTTCTGGTAGAATAAGGAGGAGCCCAGAGGATAGCAGGACAGTGACTCTGCAGTTCTCCCACTGGCGTTAGCTGCCCACCACCAGCAGCTGCCAATTTCAAGGACACCACCCCTTCCTTGCCTTTCTGCCTCCCTTCCTACTGTGCTCATCAGCCATCCCTAGGTCTCTTCAGCTCTTCCTCCCCCCTGCTGCCCCTCATTCCTACCACGGTGCCACACTCACTTTCCCCACTTGGGTGATGCTCCCTGGAAGGGAGCCTGGAGCCACTGCCTGAACCAGCCAGCAGCTTCCTCACATCCTTCTCCCCTCCCTTGGCCTTTACCTCCATCCCTCTCAAGATTCTCCTGCATGCCCTGACTAAACATAAGGCAGCCTAAAGGGGTAGTGGGGTTCCCAGAAGCCTCTCCTCCCTGCCAAACACAATATCCCTCACATTCAAACGCTCTCCCCAGGTTCCCAGCTTTGAACCCCAGATCATTTCTCTCAAAGCACCTCATCCCCCCAAGACAAATGTGCCAAGGCCTGGCAGCCTGAGTTCCACGAGCTCCCCAGAAAGCCATTTTCCTCTTAGGACCATCTCACCCTCCCCCGAGTCTTTGCCAGTCCTCGGTCCTTGTCTCTCACATCCTCCCATTGTCCCCATGGTATCCTCTTGGCACTCCTTAGCTGGTCTCTCCTCCATACGCCACACCTCTCCCTCAGCAGCCATGAAGGCCACCTGGATCTAAGTTTGGAGCCCTAGCTTCTGGCTGGAAGTTTCTGGCACGACTAGAGAACACCAGGCATATCCTGACACTTATGTAATCTCTCAACCCTCCGTCTTTCGGTCATCCCCCACATCCACCTGGGGCATCCCCAGCACCCTTGATACCCCATCTCTACAAGTCCGCACGTCCTTCTGGCAGGGCTGGAGACCAGGCAGACCACGTCTGGACAGGATCCCACTCACCAGCCGGTCAGCGATCCTGAGGAGCTGATTTTGAGACTCAATTCGATGGCTGATGTCTTCCCAGTATGAGGACAGTACCACCACAGGCTTCACATTGCCCCACGGCAAATAATAGTAGTGGCATCCTGCAGGAAGGGGAGAGGGACCTGAGCACTGGGCAGGCCCAGGGGCCGTGAAACACCGTTCTGCAGAGCATAGAGCTCAGGTCGCAGAGCTTTCAGACCTGGCTCGGCTTGAGAGAGGACTCAAGGCAGGAGACGGGACCTGTTCTGCTTTCTCCTTAAAGGCTTGTGGTGTGGCCAGTAGTTCCCAGGATCCAGACCAGGTGCCTGAGCACACTTAGGGAGTGGGGGGCACAGACCGTTCTGGCTCTCACAACAAAATGAGAGGTCTGACAGAACGTCTCTGGAAGACCCTGGCTCACACCGCCAAGGTCTCCAAGCCAAGCCACAAGGCCCCATGTGATGATGGCAATAGCTCAGGACCCAGGGCGACCACAGAACACTGGTGATCAGGCCTGCAGTAATCCAAACTGTGGGTGCAGTGGGCTCCCCAAGAGAAGTATGAGGGACAATACAAGAATTACAGAAGAGGAACATCCCACAAGGTTTGTTGTGGTTTCCACAGGAGGCAAGGGTTGACGTCTGCCCTATGACCCAGGTCCCCTCCAGCCTCACCCACCATCAAAGACTGCCCGGCTGTACTGGGTGGTGGAGGCCAACGGCAGGCAGGTGGTGTCAAACTTGTTTCCGTAGTTCCCAATGCTGACCTCGAACTGGATGGCATCATCCACATCCTGCAGCATTGTAGCTGAGTAGAAGGCAGCAAAGAGGGAATATTTGCGCCTCCGCAGGTACTTCTGCAGGCAGAATGAGCAGGCCAGAGATCACAGGAGGAGACAAACAAGACCCCCAACAGCGTGAATCCCATAGACGGCAGGCCCCCGCGCCATGACCAGGACCTAGAAACTCCTTCTGGCTGGGCAGAAGGAGCAGCCTCCAGACTGGGTCACTGAATGAACAAACTCTTTCCAGGTCTGTGCGTGTTTGCTCACATTTCCTAACACAATCTGCTCCTCCAAGGTCAGGCTACTCCTTAATCCAACCCAGCGTCAATGGCACCACCATGTCCACAGAGCAAGGTCTCCCGCAGTGTCCCTCAGGGCATCCTACACCTTATCTGCCCCTTAAAGGGGCTGAAAACTCTCAGTGATCAGTCCCTGCCCAGACACACATCAGGCAGCCTCGGCCATATGCTCATAATGTATAGCTCAAGCTGGCCCCTCCGTGCCCAAGGCACAGCGCTGAGACAATGTAAAACAGCCATGTATCCTGACATGAAACAACACAATTTTATTATAGTCACCTCTTTGGAAAGCTGAGGGGAAAGGAACTGAATGGGAGAGGTTTGGATCATGTGAACGGCGATGACAGATAACACTTACTGAGTGCCTACTGTGTGCACACATCAAGTCTCGTCTCACCACCATCTCCTAAGGTAACTGTGACTACAGAGAGGGAAAATGCATGGCTCTGATATTTCTGGGGCCTTCGATCTTCGAGTATGAATAAGGTTAACAACAGCCACCTTGTAGCATGCTGGATTTGAAGATGTGAGTGGTAAATAAATGGTGTCTCACTGACCTCATCGTTAGCTGTATCAGGTTCTGAGTTTCTGTAATGCCTTCATCTATCTCCCTTAAACCTCAAAACATCCCTGGGGTGGGATATCACACTATTCTCCCCCTATCCCTGAGACACAAGGGCCCGAGAAGTGCCACTATAGTAAATGCAGGCCAGAACTGAAGAAGGCCTTCTACCACGGTACTTAGAGACCTTGTTCCTGCTACCAAGCCAGAGCACGTCCTCACCTCCACGCGCAGGATGTCATCAGCAGGAAGGTCTTCCACCTTCTGCTCACTGTGCTCCACCAGCTTGGTCTCCAGGGACAACAGAACCCTACCTCGATAAGCCACACCTTCTCCCTGCAAGAAAAAGTCACAGTCACGAGCAAAGGGGTAAAGGGGCAGGAAAACACAACACACGACAGCACAATATAATTCACTCCTACCGAGTGGGGATAGATAGACTAATCCTTAGGCCCTGTCCAAGGGAATGAAAGCTGAGGGAGATGGGCCTGGGTGTTCTGGAACGGAGAGAGTGAGCAGGTCCAACTGGCCAGGAGAAAGAAGCCAGAGGCCCAAACAGAAGGAAGTGCTCTGAGGGGTTTGTTCAGGCCTCAACGTGGAATGTCGTCTGGGCCCACATGCTGCCAGGCCAGGCTGGAGACCCTTAGAGGTTGTGCGTGGCTGCTCACCTTTCCTGTGTTGAGCTCTGCATAAGGATCTGGGAAGCCCGTGAACTCTCGGGGACTGCCATAGAGGTTCACATAGCAGGGTCCAAAAGTGGGGAGAAAGCCCAGGTTGTCATCCACTGGAAGATACAAGAAGGTATCAGAGAGGTGGCCCTGCGGATCCTTTCAGGGTTCAATTTATCCACCTTCAGATGGGGTCCCATCTCTAGCCCTCAGTTTCCCCCATATGGACCATAAGGGGCTCTCGAATATATATAACTCATAATACACTAGCAGTGACTATAGACGACTCTCCTCTGACCCTTGAGTCCTCGGTCTGCTGAAATGAGACTATTTCTACTATCTCATTAGTCCTATTTGACAGATGAGGAAACTGAGTCTCAGAGATGTGACTGAGCACAGGATAGCAACGATGCAGCACACTCAGGTGGCCACACACTAGCTGCGGCTCAGACCATGGGGGAGGGGAACAGAGGTGGGTTCAAAGCCAGGTGACCAGAGAGGCCATGTCCCAGGGACCCTCCCTCCGTGAACACATTTGTTGGAGAAGTTGGAAAATGGATAGAGGATTATCATCCCCTCTGGCACATGTTCTCTTGACAATGCCACAGCCGCCCTTCCTGAGGCAGGACCTCACAGGCTACATTCTGACCCAGCAAAGGCAGGACATTCAGGATGCTCAAGGCAGAGCCATCCTGAATGTCCATCACCAGGGCCATCTGGGGGTCTCTGTCCACACAAGGCTAAGCCAGGGCAAGCACGGGGAAAACAGCCTCCACACAAACCTGAGACCTGCTCAGCAGGACATGAGGCTGTCTACCCAAAGCCATGCTACTGAGACAGTGCGGGGCCGTGAGAGAGGCAGGGGCAGCCAGAGCTACCCTGCCTGTCTCACTTTTCCACATACTTTCTCCTCCAGACCCCAGTGTAGACAGGACTTGGCTTTGGAAAGCAAAGGGGGAGCCTTGGAATGATCAGACTCAGGGGACCGCTAGTAACTTCTTGTCAGTCATCACAATTATGATTTAGCTCATGAATTATGCTTCAAGCATTTCTCATTCCGCTGGCCACCTCCAGATCCCCAAGATACCTCACAATCCCCCTGGCCTACTATAACCTCCCATGTTGGAAGCATCAGCTGAGGCAAGAAGTGTAGGAAGGGTCTGGGAGATCTAGAGGAAACTGGCCTTAAAGCATCACAAGTAATTCGTGTCAGTTACCCAGTGGCTGCGACTTGCCAGTGGTCAACTCAGAGACCTGGCTGTGGCTCAGTCCCCTTCATGCAAGTCAGAAAATTCCCCTCCAGCAGAAACCCCAATGTCCCATCCCCTCGTGGATCCCTAGGTGACAGCAACGTACGGTCAGTGGCTTGTAGACTCTTGAGTACACCTGCAGGCTCCTCTGAAGCATAAAGAAATGGAAGAGGGGTTAGGATGGGTGTGGCTGGGTGGAGAATGGTTACATGAAAAGGAGTCTGGACAGAGAGCAGGCAGAAGGGCTCTGTGAATGTACAACAAAGGAAGGCACGCACCCTGCCCCCCAACTCCAACCAGACAGCCTTCTGCACCTCTGTGACCAGAACCTCCATCCAATATATTCAAGAAGCAACACACAGGAGAAAATGTACTTTTTCTTCATTATATACAGGTAGATTAGGAGGAATGGTGCAGAGAAAGAAACATGAAAAGGGAAACACGAAAGAGCCATTGTGGACAAGGGAATACCTTGGGCTCCAACCCCAAGCATCAGACTGACACTTGAGCCCGGCACTGTGAGCCAAGGCCATTTAAGGCACAACATCTCCACCTAGTGGATATTTCTAGTATTGCCACAGACAGCAACATAACTATTTTCTCTACATGAGCCACCTGGTCTGGCTCCTACCACCAGCCACTTCCAGTGAAGATAAGAGAGAAATGCTAGCATATGTACATAAGTAGATACATGCGCAGTCATTAAGATAAACATATTAAGAATATGCTAATCATTTTATTTTCCCACAGATTCATGATAATTGCTAGGAACCGTCAGAGGATATCCAACGAACAGTCTATAGGTCACATGCAGCTGATAACGGCCTATCATGCTCCAGCGTCACTCAAAATAAATATGTGTATTCTCTTATAACTCTCAGGATGTGGCTTGAACATCCTGGATTTAATGTGGCCCAAGATAATTCTTCATCCAGAGAATCTAGGTCGGACAGCTCTGGAAGGCTCACAGAAAGGAGTGTGAAGCACGAATAAGCCACAAATATGGTAGTCTAGAGGTAAAGGCAGGGATGGAGAATTGAGGCCAGAGACCTGAAGAGGACAAGGTCCTAGGCTGGCCTTCAGATCTCTGCAGCCAGGTCTCAGCCACCAAGGCTAGCTGGCAAGAATCAGTGTGGCAGAGAGTGTACCTTGTGAAAATTTTCTTATCTACAGGAACTGAGCTGGGCCCCGGCATAGGAGAGTTCTCAGCCTGGAAGAGTGGCATACACAGACACAGCTGCAGTCTCCAGATTCTACTTTAAGCTCCTCCCAAATGATGCTTAGCAGGAGGAGCCTGTAATCTTGGACTAATGAAAGCAGAGTGGACCCCTGTGTTCTTCTCGGCAGGGACTGGCTTTTAAACTGGTAGCCAGTCAGAGAGTTATCTACCAGTCCCACCAGCAAGCTAACTACATGGCTGGAATTGCACAGGCCTCCTTGTTCGCTTGTGGATTCACTCATTTAGGATCCATAAGCAGATATGACCATGGGCATTGACTCCCTCCTGCTGACGTCTTAGACTAGTGCTTCCCAACTTGAGAACAGGTCACAAGTCTCTGATGTGGAGGTTCACCCCAGGTTCTCGCCCCTGTGTCTGCAGACAGCTCATAAAGTCAAGGGCAGGGAGAGCAAAGAAGCCACCCAACACAAAGCCGCTATTTAGTCCTGGTCGTCTTTCTGCCAAAACACAAGTGTTTCGCTGTGTTTTCCCTGAGCCTGGAGAGTTGGGTCCAAGGAAGCCCCAAGTCCCAGATGAACACGCCTTGCTTTTTACTGTGAGAGTGAAGCCCAGCTCCCTCACCTGGAGGAACTGGAAGGGACAGAGCAGGCTGCCAGCCACAAGTCACAGCTCAGCAGGCAGTCCCTGGGGACACGTGTGTACCCTGGAGAAGCCAAGCCATTACCTTCAGCCACCCTTGCCAGCTCCCAAGGCTCGGCAGAGCCCCAAGCCCACGGCTTTGGCTGCCTGACACCCGCCCGGGCTGGGCAGGAGGGAAAAGGGAAGACTGCTGGGAAATTCACTGTCATCCGAAATCCAAAGACAACTTTGGTTCTCCCAGTGCTGTTCTGTAACACACTGTCCATATGGGTGAAGGTGTCAAAGATGTCTGCAAGTATCACCGGTCCCATGAGCTTCCTACCTTTCAAAAGAACTGCCTCATCCAAGAGGGCATACTCCTTAAAAAAAATAATAATAACAAAGTCTTCCCTTAATACATTGGTACACAGGGTCCAAAGAATACTTCAGTGTGCCCAGGCAAACTGCAGGCAGGAGTGCTTAAAAGGTTAGTGTTAGGTCTTGTCCTTACTGGGGACAAAAAACAAAACAAAACAAGATCACAAAAACAAAACACTCCAGGCTGAACCAAATCATCAGGAAGCTTAAGGCAGAAAGAAGTGGTTTTGACTGATTGGTGGCTGCTGCTGCTGCTGCTGCTGCTGCTGCTGCTGCTGCTGCTGCTGCTTTGAGATACAGTCTCAATGAGTTAGCCCCATGGGTCTTTTACTCACTATATAACCAGGATGACCTCAAACTTCTGATCCCTTTGCCTCTACCATTCAAATGCTGAGCTACCAGACACATACTACCACACCCTGCTTATATGGTGCTGGAAGTGGAACCCAGGGCTTCTGCACGCTGGGCAAGCACTCCACTAACATATAGTAGTACAGTTTGTGTCGTGTTTTGGGAGAAACAAGAAAACAAGGTAGTATGCCTCCATCAGCACAATAAGAAGAAATACAAAAGAGAGGATGGAAAAGCGGCAGGGATGTGGCCCAAGCAGGACTTTCAGGCTGGGGAAAGAAACTTAGCCAGAAGCAAAGGAAGTGACCACCTTCAGGCCAGACAGCTGTGTCTGAAAAAACCTGAGAAAGGAACCCAGTTCTACCGGAAAGGACTTCAGAGTACTCAGAAAGTCCCAAAGAATAACCCAATTTGATCCATAAATTTAGCTCTGTTGTCGTATTGATCTGGCTATTTTGCTGCACATTCCAGTCATCAGCAAGATACAAGAACAATCTGCGGTCCAACCCTTGACTCCATCACTGAGCACACTGGGCTGCTCGTGACTTGAGCGCCATCTAGTGACCATGGAGACAACTTTCTCACCTCATTAAAACCAGTGTGATAGGAGGTTGTATATATGTATGGCACAGTGGTGGGTGCTTGGCAAGCATGCTGAGACCCTAAATTTAATTCCCAGTACAATAAGTGAATAAATAAATAAACTATACAATAAAAAGAAGAAATAACTTTGTAATAAAAAGAATACATCAAAAATAAAGGTTGATGGGGCTGGGGGAAAAGCCTAAACTCTCATCAAATGGCTTTACAGAGGCACAGCTGTATCGTATCAGAAACTTCTCCCAAAAATACTCAAAAATGCCAATCTGTGCCTTGACCATCACTAGTTCCTGTATTCACAGACAGAGACAGTCTGAAAACTTGACATACAGGTTAGCCAGAACTGCCTCATTTTTACCCACATAAACACTATCCCCAACTCCCACTGCTACCTGTATGTGCAAAGCAGCAGTTCACCAAACCCTGTAGCCAGCTCACTGTGTGGAAGGGGTACACCCTGGGACAGAGTCCTCACACCTGGGAGGGTAAGATGCTCCCTGATGGCATACCTTCCAGAAGTATGTCTGTACGTTTTGGATTGTTCAAAGTCTCATTGATGGGGTCAGAATGGCAAATCAATGCTAGACACTGAGAGGAGAGTACCAAGAAGATCACTGGATAAGCATCAACCTTGGCGTGTATTTGAGATTTTCTGTTACTAGCCTTTGGGACTGAGGATATAACTCGGCTGGTGTAGTACCTGCCTAGCATGCATGAAACCCTGTGTTCAATTTCCCATACTACATAAACCAGGCATGGTGGCATATGCCTGTAATCCCAGCACTTGAGGAAGTGGAGACAGGGGGATCAGAAATTAAAAGTCATTCTAGGCTTGATCTCACACAGGAAAATCAAGACCAGTTTGAGATTACAAGAGACCTACCTTTAAAAAAAAAAAAGTGTCAAGTGTGCAGTATATACCTTTAATCCAGGCACCTGAGCCAGAGGCAGGCAGAGCTCTATGCGTTCAAGGCCAGGCTAGCTTCCTCCAACCACTGTACACCAGACACCAGAAAAGCTGCAAGTTCTAGGCCAGCCAGGGCTACATATTGTGACTCCATCTCAAAAAAAAAAAATTTATTTTGAAAAAATGTTTCAGAGGAGTTAAAAAAAGAGGGGATGAGAGACCAGTGGGGATGAGGCACGGGAACCAGCAAAGCTGCAGAAGGGCAGAGATAAGGGATGTCCTGCCCTGCCTATGCAAACAAGTCCACAGAGCATGCCGAAATAGAAAGTGAATGACATTGAGAGAGGGAGGGGACTACCAAGCATGCTATGCTAAGCACGAAAGCCTCCATCTTAGAAGGGGACACACATTCATAAGGTTCAGAAGAGCCTCCATCTGAATGCTACAAGAAACAGTCTGGAGTTCACACGTTCAGGCAAGTTTTGGGATAACTTCTGTGGGGAGATGGACCAGAGCAAAGAAGACCAGAATTGACACAGGCAAAAAAAAAAATGATCAGTGGGGCTAGAGAGATGGCTCAGTGGTTAAGAGCACTGACTGCTCTTCCAGAGGTCCTGAGTTCAATTCCCAGCAACCACATGGTGGGCTCACAACCATCTGTAATGGGATCTGATGCCCTCTTCTGGGTGTGTCTGAAGACAGCTACAGTGTACTCACATACATAAAATAAATAAAAAATGATCCGGGGATGATACTGAAGGTGGGGTGCATGGATACCCGCTGCCTCTGACCACTGAATCCCAGACACCAGCAGAGCTGGGGTGATCCACTGGGTCCCTAAGAGAAAGACGATGAGAAGCCCCACTCTGTAGAGAGGAGATTGAGTGATGACTCCCCTGAGTATAAAGACCTTGAGTCCCAGTTGGCTGCAGAGCCAGGGTTCTCAAGACTACCCCATCCTGCCTTCAGCTGTCCGGGGCAGAGGCTAAGAGTCATTCAATTCAAGATATTTATCTCAGATAAAATTCTAGCAAGAATCTACAGAAGGTGTCCTGGCTAACCATAGGCTTCCAGCACAATGGTGACCACCCAGCGCTATCACGGTGTCTCAGTTTGAATGAGCACACTCAGCGGGGTTCACACAACAGGAACCCCCGACAAGCTGTTTCTTGGAAGTTACAGAGAAATTCTGCGTGATTCATTCAGAATCCAGTCAGATTCCCACACAGGAAACTGACCGGACTTTTCTCAGCAAACACACCAAAACAAATTCAAAGTGTGTTACATATTGAAGGGGGAAATGGGTTTTAAGAATAAATTTAACTAAAGGTTTCAGGTATAGTTCATTTGGCAGAGGGCTTGTCTAGTATCCACAAAACTCTAGGTTCTTTCACGGGCATCACATACACCAGCTACGATGGTTGTGATGACTTGTGTATGCTCAGCCCAGGAAGTGGCACTATTAGAAGGTATGGCCCTGTTTGAGTAGGTGTGGCCTTGATGGAGTAGGTGCGTCACTGTGGGTGTAGGATTTAAGACCCTTATCTTAGCTGCCTGGAAGCCTGTACTCTGCTAGCAGCCTTGAGATGAAGATGTAGAATTCTCATCTCCTCCTGCACCAGTGCACGCCTGCTTGGGCGTTGCTGTGCTCCTGCCTTGAAGATAATGGACTGCACCTGTAAGCCAGCCCCAATTAAATGTTGTCCTTCTAAGAGTTGCCTTGGTCATGGTGTCTGTTCACAGCAGTAAAACCCTAAGACAGTGGTGCACACTTGTGTCCCAGCGCTTCACCACTTGAAAGGTAGCAGCAGAGGCAGAAATCACTGGAAAGGAGGCTCAAGAACCACCAAATCTGCAGAGTGGCAGAGATATACAGATGCCCTGCCCTACGCACAAAGCTCTGGGATCCAGAGTTCAAGGCCATCCTTGCAAACAATAACAAGTTCAAGGCCAGTCTGGACTACAGAGACCCCGACTCAAAAAGAAAAAAAAAAAGCTTTAATAAAACCTAGATGTTTACCAAATATTTATACATGGCCTATAAAACAGAAACCATATTTTTATTATTTGATAAGAAAACTTTTTAAAAAAAATCATAAGCTAGTGAGAAAATTTGAGCAGGAAATAGTAAAATAAGCCTAAACAGAGTTAGGGAATCCAGAACTGAAATCTCCAATAAAGTTTTTTTGTTTTAAAGGCTGAGAGGCTAATTAAGGGGAAAAGAAGAAAATTCAAACACAATAAGGAAGAAAGAAACAGCACAGATAGAAGAAAGTCCCTAAATTCTAAAAGTCACTGTACATAGATTTTAAAGCCTCCACATAAGGGATGTTTTTCTAGGAAAATATAATTATCAAAATTGACAAAAGCAAAAGTAACAACCTAAAAATAGCAATGATCACAAGAGAAACACCAAAGTTTATAAAGAGCCATCAGTACACCCACTCAGAAAGGGCACCAGGCCCACGTGGTTTTATGGGTGAATAATTTCAAACCCTCAAAAGACTATATTCTATGTTATACAAACTGTTCCCAGATGTTAGAAGACTTTAAATCTTTCCGATTAATTTTACAGAGCCGGCATAACCCAGATACCAAAAGCAAGCACTAATAAGAAGACCAAAAAGACAGAAAACCAAGGGCTGAGCTCAAGAGACGCTGCGGAGTTCAGGAAGTGAGAAAGATGGCATTCGAAGATGTCAGAAACAGATCAGCTGAGACGCATTGCTGACATCACTAAAAACCAGATCTGAGGAGGTGGTGCACTGTCTTACTCATTAAGCAAGAGATTAATAGGCTGGGCAGCATGCAAATTTAATTTCCATCTCTCAGAAAGTGTTCAAACTTGACTAACAAATTGTGAGCAAGCTCCAAGTTAGTGCCCACGGTCATAGAGAACAGTAAGAAAAAGACAAACACAGCATCGGAAATACATCCTAGAAGTGTGTATTTGTGGCAGAATAACTATATTACATATTATGTTACATATCATATTGTATACTGTATGTTATATATACACATACACACCTATGTATACAAAATTCTCTGTTATTTCAGAGTTTTGTTGTAGTTTGATCTGATCTTTGGGTGAGAGCCCCTTGCAGCCCAGGCTACCCTCTAATTTACCCTGTCACTAAGGATGCTCTTCCCGCATCTACACACATCCCAAGTGCTGGGTTTACAGAGTCCAACACCAGTCTCACCTCCAGGGCTGTCTTAGCCATGTGGAAACAGTGTCACGTCAAGTGTACGGAAGTTGCTGAGCATAACTTAGTTCAGACTTCTCGATAGGGCGACTTCAGTACTGACAGAAAGGCTTGAAGGTGCTAGAATCCTCTGCTGGCTTTGACTTTAAACATAGATGTGAGAGGGCACTCAAGAGCTGGGGGTGGAGCTCGGCGGTAGAGCACTTGCCTAGCATCTGGGGCACTGAGTTTTATCCCCTACAGCACAAACCTATTTTTACTTTTATTTTTATTTATTTTATTTTATGTTGTGTGTTTCCTGTATGTATGTACACCACATGCAGGCAGGTACCCTCAAAGGCTGGAAGGAGGTGTCAAACCCCCTGGAGCTAGAGTTACAGGCAGCTGTGAGAATTCTAATGTGGGTGCTGGGAACTGAACCCTGGTCCTCTGCCAGAACAGGATATGTTCGTAACATCTATGCAGTCATTCCAGACCCGTGTTGCTGCTGCTGCCATTGTTGTAACTATGCACAACATGGAACTCAGCTATAAAAAACATTCATTGCAAAGTTATTTATAAGGAAGAAAATCAGAAGATGCCTGAGTAATCCACATCAGCTAGCTCATTCGATTATGTACACTCACAATGAAATATATATTTATCAATATTGGATCCTAAGAAATAGGGATGTAACTCAGTTTGTAGACTCAGCTGGAATATACAAGGCCCTGGATTCAATCCCTAGTACTGTCAAAAAAAAAAAAAATGTGTTCAAGAAGAATACTTAATCATAAGAAACTAAGACCTAAGTCTAATATTGCCAAATGACAAGAAGCAATAACCGAACAGCTCATTTTAGTGTGTATAGGGATGTATCATGCGTGCGTGCGTGCGTGCGTGCGTGCGTGCGTGCGTGTGTGTGTGTGTGTGTGTGTGTGTGTGTGTGTGTCCCAGATGTCTCAGGATGTTGTCCTTTCAGTGATGGACTTAAGGATAGCTTATAAGTAAATGTTATTTGGGTAAACAAACAGGGTTATTTGACTAGACCAATAAAATCCATTACAAAACAGGAATCATTGGGGCACTCAGAGCCAGCCCAGCACGTAATGCCCCACCCCTCACCCCAGGATTCTCTAGTATGTACCCTAGGGTGTGTAGCACCTTAGGTATCTGAGTGAGCTCTCACTGGAATCTCCCTTCAGGTACTCAGATCTTGAGGTATAAGACAGAGTGAGGAGGGACGGGGCAAGCCAGGAGGGAACAGGTGGGACATACCTTCTATTTCTCCTCCAGTGGCAGAGATTTTTGACATAGCCAAGTAGGTGGTGGCCACAGTGTCATTGTGAGTGAGGCGGTCCCTAGGACAGGATGGAAAGAGGGCATGAAAACGAGAGGCACATATGGGACACAGCCTACTCAAGGAGGAAGTGGCCTTAGTGACAGATTTGCCAGGGGTCCAGTCTTCTGCTGAGGCCTGGGAAGCCTGTGAAGAGAAGAGACTAGAAAGGAAGTGAGCGTGCTCAAGACACCTCAAGTGGCAACGTGTTCATTTTGACAGCCTTGTACTCTGTATCTCGGGGCTACCATGGGGCCACATGGTTGACAGGGAGGACACCAGAGTTAGGCAGGATGAGGGGCAGGAGGCTTCTGAGAAGGAGCACTTTCCAAACCCCAAAGGTTCTGGGAGTCCAAGAAATGCCTAGATCCAGAGGAGTCAGGAAGCCATCTCCGAGGCCACGGCAGGGGCCAGTGTTAGCATGCCATGCCTTTGTACAGAGACTTTAGTTGTGGCAGAGTGTGTTCAACCCTTAGCCCAGAGGAGCTGCCCAACTGATTAGAGACCCAGGACCCTTTCACATCCTCCATGGTCTGAGGAAGCTCAGCCGCAGAGGCATGCAGGCCCTGTCAGCCAGGGAGGAAGGAGCAGAGCCAGGTGTGGCGGTGCACACCTGAGAGGATTCCAAGGCGCACTGGCCAGCCCGTCTAGCTTACATCACAAGCTGCAGGATTAATAAGAGATCTTGTCTCAAAAAAAAATAATAAGGTAGAGTTGAGGATCTGACATCTGGCCTCCACATGCGGGTACACACATATACACGCACACTCCCAAACCCTTTTCTTGGTTTTCCCTGGGGCTCCCTCCCCACCATGAGCACTTTGACCATGGCAGACTCATCCAGCACGACTCCCAAAGACAAGGCGTGCAGACTCATATCCCTTTAACCCTCACCCCATGAGACACCCCAGACTCTATCTCTTCCTTCCTCTTTGGATTTCCCTGAAAGAGAGTAAGTTTGACGTTTGACATTTCCCTTGGGAAGAATGGGCAGCCTGGCAGGCCAGGTCCAAGTAGTAGTTTCTGGTAAGCTGTGTCATAAGAAAGCTTCCTGAGGTGAGTGGCATCAATGCCTGACATTGTGCGTGCCCTTCTCTTCGTTTCTTCTTGCGCTGACGAGAGTCGAACCCAATGCCTCAAAGACAAGAAAGCTAAAGGTATTTTTTAAAACATGGTTAAGCTCACTCCTTTAAAGGCGACTGGGCTTCTGACTTCTGACCTTATCTAAATAGAGAGGAGAGGAAGAGTGGATAGGGCTGGTTGTTTCCGTGGAGGTGGCTTCTATTGAAGAGGGGTTTTGAAGGTTTTGGGGTTTGTTTTTTTTTAACATCTATGTGTGTTTGCCTGAACAAGTTTATGATGTAGCTGCCCACAGAGGCAAAAACAAACAAACATAAAATGGTGTTGAATCTTCTTGAACTGGAGTTACAGGCAATCATGAGTTGCACATAGTGGGTGCTGGGAACTGAACCCTAATCCTTTGCAAGAGCAGGAAGTCCTCTTAACCACTGAGCCATCTCCTCAGCCCTGAGGAACTTTTGTTCTTTAGTGAAAAGGGAATTCTTAAAGACTCGAATGAAAGCTTAAGTTACGGAGCCACATGGACTGTATCATGTTTCTAAGATTCAGGTGACAGGAGACATTCGTCTGTGTGTTCTAAGAAGGACTTTCTGGCTAGAAACTTCCAGCATGCAGCATGCTTCCTGGCCAAGAGCTGGGTTTGGGGGTTTAGGGCTTTTGGAAAACAGTGAGTCTCAAAATAGACTCACAATAAAAGTGCCACTTCAACCCAAGCCAGAGATGCAGCCACCAGATTCCGTAATGTGTTTGGATTGTACAGTATGCCGATAGCTTTGACACAGCTCCAAGGGAGTCAGGCCAGGCACAGCCACAATCCATGGGGCTAACCGCACCCACACACATCCACACAGATGTATGCACGCACACACATGCACACCGGGGTGTCCCAGTCCACACAGCACAGTCATTTCCAGCTGACATGCAGAGATGGCTCTGGGAATGCAAAGTGTACCTTTCCACCAAACCGCTTCCCCTTCCCCGAGGCTCATACCAGCCATGGCGGACCTCGGGACCTCTCCCTGCCCCCTGCCCACACGTCTCTCCCTCTAATTCTCTCAATCTGTTTTCTTTAGGCCGGGGGAACTGGCACACACTTTAATGGCTCTGTGGCCTGGGGTTTTTCCCCTGGTCTTTCATTATCCTCCTAGTTGGGGGTGCCGTGGGCCTACAACTAAAGGAGAGCGGCCAGGAGCCACATGACCAGCACTTCTGGGGGCAGAAAAAGGACAGCTTGCTCTTTGTGGAAAGCCTAGTGTTTCGGAGCTCATGGAGCTTGGGCCCTGCTGTCCCCTCAAGTATGAGAAAGGCTGCCACCTCGCTGCTGCTGTGAGAGACAGCATGGCCAGGCAAAGAACACTAGCTCCAGCTGGCATTTGCGTTGGTCCTCTGAACTGTCACTGCAGACAGCTCATTTGGTCTTTCCTCCCTGTCTTCTTGGTGAAGTAGTAACGTGCCTATTTGTCAAGGGTCAGATAAATCCATACACATGGAAAGTGCTCCCTGGACACAGCCCTGGCCTGCAAGCTGGTGTTCACCAAGTGGTAAGATTCTAAGACACAGGCTAGGCAGTGGTGGCGCATGCCTTTAATTCCAGCACTTGGGAGGCAGAGGCAGGCAAACTTCTGGGTTTGAGGCCAGCCTGGTCTACAGAGTGAGTACTAGGACAACCAGGACTACACAGAGAAACCCTGTCTCGAAAAAAAAAAAAAAAAAAAAAAGATTCTAAGACACTCACAGGCTACTGTCCTGACCTGCAGTGGTGACCTCTGTTCAGGAAATACGACCCCCATTTCCAGCTGGAGGAGGGGGTCTCTTCTTCCATTCTATCCCACAGGGACACAGCAGCTGGCTTAGCTGCCATACCTTGCATGTGACTCTTATCAATGCAACTCCTCAGGAAGTCTCCAGAGACGGGCTCCTCACTGCCCCTGGCTGTGCCCTCCTTATCTTCTGTCAGTACAGCATCTCAGCTCCAGGTTCTCCTATAACTGCCCACAGCCCTCATATCCTGCCTTGATACACGCACCCCATATCACAGCAGCAGCCCAGATGCATGAAACAACAGGCCTGAGATCCCCTGGAGACACTCCTTCAAGGACCCAGAACTCACCAGTCCATGACACGAATCCTCATTTTTTCACACATAGAGGGAAACTGGGGAAGGAAAGGAAACTAGGTGAGAACAGAGTTTTAAATGAAAGCAACCCCCTCACTGAGAGGAAGTCAAGGATGCCAGCAGGATTCAGGGACCACAAAGTGCTGAGTCCTCCGAAGGACCACTCACCATCGCAGGCAATGTGATGTTCTGGTTCCACTGAGGGTTAGCTGTCTTCTCCAGGATCTTGCTGCAGAGCTAGGAGACACAAAGGATTGGGGCATGGAACTCTATTTGGAATCTCAGCTTTGTGGCAACCATATAACCCAGAAGCCATCCTCTGTCACACTAACTGCTCGTAGAGCTGGCCCTGAAACCCTAGGTCTCAGATGCAGGGACTCTCTGCAGAGACAAGGCTCAGTGGAAGATAAGATCCAGAATGGGGTGGCTGGTGCAAATGCCACAGCCCTATTGCCCTAAACCCACAGCTCTAGACGAAGACACCCCAACCCTACCTCCCATTAAGGCCAGGTGCCTAGGCCCACAAACCAGCACCCACATAGAATTCAGTGGAGATACAAACCCCATATGACACTGAGAAGCTGGGGACATGGTGGTAGACCACTCACCCAACATGAAAAGGACCCTGCATTCAATTCCCAGTAAGGCAAAAGAATGAAAGGCAGGTAGGAGGAAGAGAGGGAGGAGGGAGGGAGGGAAGGAAGAAGGGAGGAAAAGAGGGAAGGAAGAAGGGAGGAAGGAAGGAAGGAAAGAGGTAAGGAGAGAGAGAGAAAGGGAGGGAAGAAGGGAGGGAGGGAGGGAGGGAGGAAGGAAGGAAGGAAGGAAGGAAGGAAGGAAGGAAGGAAGGAAGG
>JADRCC010389954.1:9251-21149 GCA_019843855.1 Hylomyscus alleni
GTTTAGTTTCTGTTTCCATGATCTGTCCATTGCAGAGAGTGGGAACAGAAACTAAACAAAGACACAGTGAGACTAACAGAAGTTATGAAACAGATGAATTTAACAGATATTTATAGAACTTTTTATCCTAAAACAAGGTACTTAATGGTACCTTCTTCAAAATTGACCATATAATTGGTCACAAATCAGGCCTCAACAGATACAAGAAGATTGAAATAATTTCTTGCATCCTATCAGGTCACCATGAACTAAGGTTGCTCCTCAATAACAACATTAACAATAGAATGCCCACATACACGTGGAAGCTTAACATTCTACTCAATGATAACTTGGTCAAGGAAGAAATAAAGAAAGAAATTAAAGACTTTCTAGACTTTAATGAAAATGAAGCCACAACATACCCAAACTTATGGGACACAATGAAAGCAGTCCTAAGAGGAAAACTCATAGCTTTAAGTGCCTCCAAAAAGAAACTGGAGAGAGCATACACCAGCAATTTGACAGTACATCTAAAAGCTCTAGAACAATAAGAAGCAAATTCACCCAAGAGGAGTCGAAGGCAGGAAATAATCAAACTCAGGGCTGAAATCAACCAATTAGAAACAAAAAGAACTATAGAATCAACCAAGGGCCGGGCGGTGGTGGCGCACGCCTTTAATCCCAGCACTTGGGAGGCATAGGCAGGTGGATTTCTGAGTTCGAGGCCAGCCTGGTCTACAGAGTGAGTTCCAGGACAGCCAGAGCTATACAGAGAAACCCTGTTTTGAAAAAAAAAAAAAAAAAAAGAATCAACCAAACCAGGAGCTGGTTGTTTGAGAAAATCAACAAAATAGATACACCCTTAGCCAGAATAACTAGAGGGCACAGAGACATTATTCTAATAAACAAGATCAGAAATGAAAAGGGAAACATAACAACAGACACTGAGGAAATCCAAAAAAATCATGAGAGCCAACTACAAAAGCCTGTACTCAACAAAACTGGAAAACCTGGATGAAATGGACAATTTTCTAGACAGATATCAGGTACCAAAGTTAAATCAAGATCAGCTCAATGATCTAAACAGCCCCATATCTGCTAATGAAATAGAAACATTCATTAATAGTCTCCCAACCAAAAAAAGCCCTGAACCAGATGGGTTTAGTGTAGAGTTTTATCAGACCTTCAAAGAAGACCTAATACCGATACTCTTCAAACTATTCCACAAAATAGAAACAGAAGTTACTCTACCCAATTCATTCTATAAAGCCACAATTACTCTTACCCCTAAACCACACAAATACCTAATAAAGAAAGAAAACTTCAGACCATTTTCCCTTATGAATATCAATGCAAAAATACTCAATAAAATTCTTGCAAAACAAATCCAAGAACACATCAAAACGGTCATCCATCTGATCAAGTAGGCTTCATCCTAGGAATGCCGGGATGGTGCAATATGCAGAAATCCATCAACATAATTCACTATATAAACAAACTCAAAGAAAAAAACCTATATGATCTTTTCATTAGATGCTGAGAAAGCATTTGACAAAATTCAATATCCCTTCATGATAAAAGTCTTGGAAAGATCGGAAATTCAAGGCCCATACTTAAACATAGTGAAAGCAATATATAGCAAACCAGTAGCCAACATCAAAGTAAATAGAGACAAACTTGAAGCAATCCCACTAAAATCAGGGACTAGACAAAGCTGCCCACTCTCTCCCTATCTACTCAATATTGTACTTGAAGTCCTAGCCAGAGCAATTAGACAACAAAAGGAGATCAAAGGGATACGAATTGGAAAGGAAGAAGTCAAATTATCACTATTTGTTGATGATATGATAGTATACTTAAGCGACCCCAAAAATTCCACCAGAGAGCTCCTAAACCTGATAAACAACTTCAGCAAAGTAGCTGGGTATAAAATTAACTCAAGCAAATCAGTGGCCTTCCTCTACACAAAAGATAAACAGGCTGAGAAAGAAATTAGGGAAACAACACCTTTCACAATAGTCACAAATAATATAAAATACCTTGGTGAGACTCTAACTAAGCAAGTAAAAGATCTGTTAGACAAAAACTTCGTCTCTGAAGAAGGAAATTGAAGAAGATCTTAGAAGATGGAAAGATCTCCCATGCTCGTGGATCAGCGGGATTAATATAGTAAACATGGCCATCTTGCCAAAAGCAATCTACCGACTCAATGCAATCCTTATCAAATTCCAACTCAATTCTTCAAAGACTTAGAAAGAGCAATTTGCAAATTCATCTGGAATAACAAAAAACCCAGGGTAGCCAAAACTATTCTCAACAATAAAGGAACCTCTGGTGGAATTACCATCCTGGACCTTAAGCTGTACTACAGAGCAATTGTGATAAAAACTGCATGGTATTGGTACAGTGACAGACAGGTAGATCAATGGAATAGAATTGAAGACCCAGAAATGAACCCATACACCTATGGTCACTTGATCTTGGACAAAGGAGCTAAAACCATCCAGTGGAAAAAAGACAGCATTTTCAACAGATTGTGCTCGCTCAACTGGCAGTTAGCATGTAGAAGAATGCAAATCGATCCATTCCTATCTTCTTGTAAAAAGCTCATGTCCAAGTGGATCAAGGACCTCCACATAAAACCAGATACACTGAAACTAAAAAAAAGAAAGTGGAAAAGAGCCTCAAGAACATAGACGTAGGGGAAAATTTCCTGAACAGAACACCAATAGCTTACGCTCTAAGATCAAGAATTGACAAATGGGACCTCATAAAATTGCAAAGGTTCTGTAATGCAAAAGATGCTGTCAATAGGACAAAATGGCAACCAACAAATTGGGAAAAGATCTTTACCAATCCTTTATCTGATAGAGGGCTAATATCCAATATATACAAAGAACTCAAAAAGTTAGACTTCAAAGAACCAAATAACCCTATTAAAAAATGGGGTACAGAGCTAAACAAAGAATTCTCAAATGATGAATATCGAATGGCTGAGAAGCACCTAAAGAAATGTTCAAAATCCTTAGTCATCAGGGAAATGCAAATCAAAACAACCCTGAGATTCCACCTCACACCAGTCATAATGACTAAGATTAAAAAACTCAGGTGACAGCAGATACTGGCGGGGTTATGGAGAAAGAGGAACACTCCTTCACTGCTGGTGGGATTGCAAACTGGTACAACCACTCTGGAAATCAGTTTGGTGGTTCCTCCGGAAATTGGACATGGTACTGCCAGATGACTGAGCTATACCACTCCTGGGCATATACCCAGTAGATCCTCCAACATGTAATAAGGACACATGTGCCACTATGTTCATAGCAGCCTTATTTATAATAGCCAGAAACTGGAAAGAACTCATATGTCCCTCAACAGAGGAATGGATACCGAAAATGTGGTGCATCTACAGAATGGAGTACTACTCAGCTATTAAAAACAATGAATTTATGAAATTCTTGGGGAAATGGATGGATCTGGAGAATATCATCCTGAGTGAGCTAACCCAAAAAAACACATATAGTATGCATTCTCTGATAAGTGGCTATTAGCCCAGAAGATTGGAATACTCAAAGTACAATCCACAAACCACAAAAAACTCAAGAAGAAGGAAGACCAAAGTGTGGATATTTCGTTCCTTCTTAAAAGGGGAAACAAAATACCCATGGAAGGAGTTGTAGAGACTAACTATGGAGCAGAGACTGAAGGAAGGATAATCCAGAGACTGCTCCACCTGGAAATCCATATTCAGTCATTAAATCCAGACACTATTGTGGATGCCAGCAAGTGCTCGATGACAGGAGCCTGATATAGGTGTCTCCTGAGAGGCTCTGATAGTACCCGACTAATACAGAAGTATAGGCTCACAGGTATCCATTGGACTGAGTACAGGGTTCTCAGTGAAGGAGCTAGAGAAAGGACCCAAGGAGATGAAGGGCTTGCAGCCCCTTAGGACGAACATCAATATGAACTACCTAGTACCCTCAGAGCTCCCAGGGACTAAACCACCAACCAAAGAGTACACATGGTGGGACTAATGGCTCCAGCAGCATATGTATAGCAGAGGATGGCCAAGTTGGTCATCAATGGGAGGAGAGGCCCTTGGCCTTGTGAAGGTTTATGCCCCAGTGTAGGGTAATACCAGGGTCAGGAAGCAGGAGAGGGTGAGCAGGGGGAGTGGGGTGGGAACAGAGGTTTGTTTTTGTTTTTGTTTTCTTTTTTTTTCTTTTTTTTGGAGGGGAACCTGGGAAACGAGATATTGTATGGCATGTAAATAAAACATATAATAAAAAATACTTAAAAAATGCATTTGACAAAATTCTATAACTGTTCATGATAAAAATTCTAGTACTGAGGAGCCTAGGGCAGGAGGATCCTGAGTTTCGGCTACACGGTAAGACTTTGTAGTACCCACTATGAAGAGGATGACAAGGGCATTCCTGCTTCTTCTCAGTTTTGAAGGCACATCCCTCCTCCACAAAAGAATGACACTGCTCTAATGTCTTCTACACGTTCTCTGTGTTCTCAGTTCATGACATGACCGCTATTCCTGGTTTGCTACAAATTTTTGTCATGAACAGTTATAGGATGTAGGTGTCTGCCACCAAGCCTGCTTTCCCTATGTTGTTTCAGAGACTCAAGCCAGTACCAAAAGAAACTAGGAAATAACTTTTATTATAATATATATATACTCTCATACAATACATCCTAACTGCTGCCTCCCTTCCCTTTCTTCCTCTAACCACTGCCTGGATGTCCAAGGTCTCGAAATCAGATGGCTTAGAGACCTAGGGTAGGACCAAACATTACTTACAAAGATTATTCTATTATCTAACTACATGGTTTTCTTTGTAGAAAGTTCTAATGAGTCTGTCGAAAAAGATGCTAGAAGAAGTGAGCTATTGGGGCTGGAGAGATGGCTCAGTGGTTAAGAACACTGACTGCTCTTCAGAAGATCCTGAGTTCAAATCCCAGCAACCACATGGTGGCTCACAACCATCTATAATGAGGTCTGATGCCCTGTTCTGGTGTGTCTGAAGACAGCTACAGTGTACTTACATATAATAAATAAATCCTTAAAAAAATTAAACAAGTGAGTTATCAAGATTGAAAAACTGTAGGTTTATATAAAAATTATTTAGATGAACTAGGATTTAGATTCATGCAGTCCGTAGCCCCCCTGGGCCCAGAGTGCTTGGGCCCAAGGGTGGGGGGGGGGAGGATGCAGCTCCTATCCAGAAGAGGTGCTGCTTTAGACCCAGTGTGTTTCAGGTGACCTCAGATGTACCTTAACTGCTGAGACGCTAGATTTATCATTTCTCTTGCAATGACTGTAAAAACCTCATGCCATTTTTAAGAAATACATTCAGATTCAGCACAAAAAAAAAATTATTTTACTTGTAATTCTTCATGCTGGTAATGAAAAACAGGAAATTAAAAATTTCTGAAAATGCCATTTATAATAGAATAAAAATATGACACAATTAGGGAGAAACTTGAGCAAAAATATAAGCAGTGTACACTAAAACTAATCATCAGTGAGAGAAACTAAGAATCCCGGGAAGGGGGAATAGAAAAGAGTCGATATCTTTATGATTCCAGGTCTACCCAATCAGATCAAACTGATTCCGTGCTCGCTATCCTCCAGTATCAGCAGCCTCTTTAAAGGATTTACAGGCCGCTGTTCAGGGTTATGTGGAAGAGCCAAACAAAGAGCAAACCTGGAGATTTCAAGACCTTTGTTAAAACTCCTGTAAGCAGGACTGGCTATGCTGTTGGAATTAAGGTGGGCATGAAGGTAAGATAGGGACCAGCAAAAGAAAGAAACAGAAGTTAGAAATGAATCAGCTCCAAATGTTTATGTAAAAATAACTAATTTGCTAGAAGAAAACTAAGTCAAATATTTTAGATTTCCAGATTTTAGACATTAGATTTGGCCAATATTTCTTAAGTATAACAAAAGAAATTACAAAGTATAAAAAAGTCAACATATTTGATTACATCAAAATCATACACATTGTTCTTCTAGAGCCATTGTTTGAAATAAAACAAGATAGGTCACAGATAAGTGTAAAGATTGCAAAAACCATTTTCTGACTATGAACTTTTATTTAGAATATAAAGAAATATTAATTCAATAATAATTGAATTACAAAATGCATTAAATGTTTAACAGCTTTACTGAAGATATATGATGGTAATATGGGAAAAGATATTCAACATTATTAGTCATTAAGGAAATATAAAGTAAAATCACAGGCTACTAGAGACCTACTGGAATAGCTAAAGTCAACAAGCTTGACCATGTGTTGTGAGGTTATGGAGGTATTGTTGATGGAAAAAAATGGACAGTTCCCTTGGAAAGGAGTTTGGTAGTTTCTTAAAATGTCTAGCATATGACTAATACATGATTCAGCAATTCTGTTCTTGATTGTTTACTTTAGTGAAATGAAATTTTTGGCACATGAATTCTTATAAATGAAGTTTTATACACAGATGTTTTAACTACAAGGTGGAAACAAATAGGCATCATTATGTGAGTGAGTAAACCGATCATGGTATGTCCATTCAATGGAATACAATTCAGTAGTAAAACCAGAAAATGACTGACATATACCACATAATAAACAGATCTCAAAATAATCATGGTGAATGAAAGAAGATAGGGAAGAGAATGTACCCTGTGATTTGATTTGTATAAAAATCTAGAAATGCAGACTAATTGTGACAAAAGAAAGACTAGTGGAGGCTTAGGGTGGGAGTAAGAGAGGTGCATCTGTCCATTCATTTTTTTTGTGGAATTTTTAATTGCCTGTATATTTCAGAACTCATCACTTTGGACTTTTAGTATATGTAGTTTATTGTGTGTTAGCATTACCTCAATAATGTTGTAGAAAGTACTGAAAATTAAGTTCTTTGCAAAAATGAGTTTGGAGTTCCAGGAAGAGATAGAAACTAGATATGTATATTTGGGAGTCATGAGCATATACATGTGTTTATAGCAACATTGGCAGGAGGATTACATAGAGTCGTAGCTAAAGGAGGGGAGAAACTTGAATCCTAAGTTCTTGTGTGAGCCACCATTTAGAGGTTAGGTGAGGACAGCATAGAGAGGCCCACATCCCTGTCATATGGGGACAAAACCATGACGGCCAGGTTATGCCTGGTGTGGCTAAGGGGCTAGTACAATCTGAGTATATAGAGAATACAGGTACAGTGAGATGGAGTCAAGAAACTCAGGCTCTTGTAGTCCATTCTCTATACAGAGAAGAGTGTGATTTTGTTGTCTGTGGTTTTTGAGAGTCTTTTTGGGTAGTCTAGGTTGACTTCAAAGTCATTATCCTTCCTCAACCTTTGAGTCCTAGGATTATAGGCATGTGCTTTTGAATATACCTTATTTGTTGCTACTAATCTCTCTTGGCTGGCTGGCAGGATGGAGCTTAGTGGAGAGTCAGCAAGAAAGACGAGAGTGTCGGTAGTTTTTGTCCTCAGGGTTATAAGGAGCAGCTGAGCCCAAAGAGGCCAGAATGAGAGACATCTGATGCAAGGGCCTACCTAGTATAAGCTGAAATATGCTTTGTATTTCTTCATTGTAGGGCTGTCATATTTAAAACAAGGCAGCACCAAAACTCTAGAAACACAGAAGAAGGCTATTGATATTCTCAGCTACTCCTCTTTGAATTCTTCGGCAGTCCATATTGTGGAGGAAAGTTTTCCAGGTGTTAGAAAGAACTGTGGCATCTTGCAAGTCAAAAGAATAAGAGCCCCTGAACCTTTAGTGCTGAGTACTAGCCTCAGTCATTGAGTTGTCTGTGCAGCACAAACATCAACCTAAGGAGCAAAACTACACCCTAGAAGAAGCAAGAAAGTAATCTTTCAACAAATCCACACAAACCTAATTCCACCTCTTACAACAAAAACAAAAGGAAGTGACAATTACTTTTTCTTAATATATTAATATGAAAATTAATATTACCAACATTTCCTAATAGATTGAAATCCAAAAATATGAGGAATTAGAAATTTGTGGATTGCCATCCAATGGTCTCTCTAATTTGGTAACTGAAGAAATAGGTCCAATATTGTACAATCTCTATACACTTTCAGCTTGTTTTTTTTCGTGACAGTGTCTGGCTCTGTACAACATAAGGGTCTTGAAATCTTGTTTCTGCTATTAGTAGTATTGTTTATTTCATGTTTTTACACTACATTATGGTTTTCAGAACAGCTTGTATATTTCAGAAGTATTTATATACCCAAGGAGACATAGACAATTAACTTGGGAGGTGGCTTGTAGGAAAGAGAACAACAAAGAGTGAGACTGAATGCTTTGCTTGACATTTGTAGCTCTTGTATCAAGTTTGAAGAAGAGGACTTTATAAGTTACCCTTTCTCTGAAATGAATGCTTTTCCAAATTATCACAGCTAATGAACTAGATTCTTACCCACACCTAATATCTGTGCCACCCTCCAAGCAGAATCATTGTTCAATGAAACTGTGGGTGAATGACTTTATTGATAGACTATCTTGTCTTAATACACACACCATTTCTTAAATGAATGTAACCTGTTCTCTGTGACCTGAGAATAAAATCACTCACTGAAGTCAAATAGCTTTGACCATAGCAGGAAGTCTGTATCCAAAAATCGTGCCTACAATTCATTCCTTGGCACAGCAGAACTGTCAACTCTCAGCTTAGCTATGATGGAGGTAAAATCCTTTGGTAATGTGAGGGTCATTGAAGTACAGCCTTATTACAATGAAATCCAATGTCTAAAAACTGTTCTTATTTTTGGGCTTGTACCACAGTAAGAGCCAAGATTTTAAACTCTACTAAATACAAAACAAACAAACAAAAAATTTTTATGTATTTATGTTCATTTAAGAAAATACTAGTAGTGATGTATTATTTTGAAATATACAGTTAATATGTTTGGAGTTATTTAAAATTCATATTGAGAAAAACGTATGCATTTTCAGTATTGTGTAGACGAGCATCTACATAAGACTATTAAATTGATTGTTTTATATTAAACAACTTTTATAATACTTATTTTTATTTTTATAATATTTTATAAATTTTAAGGAATATGACAAAAAAGATATTGTAGGTATTGAAGGGGGGTCTCTAGGAGGAGTTGGGGTACAAAAGAGAATCAAGAATATGATTTAATTCTATTTACTTAAAATATGTTTTTAAATGTTAACAAATTCAGATAAATTTAAATCATGTAACTTTTCTCATCATAATGCAATAAAAGTTAAAAAAAAGAGAGGAAAAACAAGACTTCCTCTGTGGAGCAGGAAGGAAAGTAAAGCAGACAGGTGTCGTGGTCCTTGGATCTGGGCTCTTTCTGGCAGGGGAAGATAGTTGAGTGATAGATAGTGTGTCTGTTAACAGTTGTGGCTGGGCCATTGAGTCCCTTTGTGCCCTGTCTATGAAAAGAGATTGACATGGACAGTCATAAGCTTGACTGGCAAGGAGCATCCCCTTCTTGTAGTTGCTGCCAAGGGCTGGTCTAGGCCGTGGGGCTATTCTCTTGAATGGCAGTTTTGATGTACATGTGCTTCTTTAACTTTAAGAAGTTTGACATTTGGAAGCCACTCTGGTTGCTTATTCTGTGTCAGTGGAGTTCCCAAGTGTCCTCACAGGGGCTGCGACACCGTCTTCCATACTTTTCACATCAGCTCCATTAGGCTTCTCAATTTGAAGAGCTTGGAGGTCTATTTGCTGTGACCTAGCTGTGACAGTTGTTGGTGACAGAATCAAACTAGAGACAGGAGAATATTCAGACTATCACTAGAAATTCTGACATGTATAATATAGGCACCTCAAGACATGCTGGCCAGTTGTATTACAGGTTTGTTAATATAAAAACATATTGTTATTAAAAGGGATCTCTAGTTAGTAGTGTAAGTGAATGTGAATTAATTGGCTTATTTGTCTTTGCTTCTTTATGCTTGCTGTGTTCACTCTCTTGGGTATGTAAACTACAGTGCCTTTAGGGTTTTAGAGAAAAACAACAGTTCTTTTAGTTATAATAGTAAATAGTCAATTTATTTCACAGCATGCTTTTTGGCAAAATAGATAGCTATAAAAGTATCAAGCTGTGAGGCAATAATAAAAATAATTTACTCTTACATAACAATTTTAATTTCAGAATTCTTTCAAATTTTTAGTGTTTGTATATAAGAGATCTATATAACATCTACTAGAGGATGTTTGAGGGACAAATGATAGTTTCTTTACTTTGCCAGTTGGAGAACTAAGATACTGTGAGGGTGTGTGGTTTGAACAGAGTTTTGAGCAGAGCCAGTGATAGAATCAGGACCTCTTGAGCTGGAACCCTTTTTTCTCAGGTGTTCACAATGGGTGCTGATGGTGGGAGTTGTGTCCAAGCATTGGTCCTGTTTCTTCTTGGAGCTGCACTGGATAACCAGCGGCTTCTCCCATTCTTCCGGCCGTGGGCTAGATCCTGGTGATATAAACAGAATAGGTCCCAGGTTTGCCCTTAGGGAGCTTGTGGGCTGGTTAGAAGGGGATGGAAAGAATTATGGTAAGGTTTACAACATGGAAAGAAATACATCATTATTTGAGAAGCAAACTCTCAGACAGTTGGGGAAGATGGCATAAAGGTTACATTAGAATTCAGGTTTGAGGGATGAGAGTTTTTGTTTTGTTTTATTCCAGGGTGAGAATGAGTTGTCAGGAGAGGGTTATGGAAACATCAGGCTTCAGAGAAGAATATGTGGGTTGAAGTACTGGCTAAATGAAGCCCCTCCACTCACTCTCCCAAGACCCTACCCTCTGTGGCAACTAGTGTCTCTGGCAGCTCATACAGTCCCCTTTGATTAGAAATGTTTGCTAGGGCTGGGGAAATGACTTAATTGGTAATGTGCTCGATACACAAGCCTGAAGAACTGAGTTTGGATTCTCAGTATCCACCAAGAAACAAAACATGTCCACCAGTGCACCTAGGTAACCCCAGTGCTGTGGGGTGCTGGTGAGGTGATGGCAGCAGAGGCAGAGGTGTCAGGGGCTTGTTGTCCAGTCTGTCTAGCTGAATGTCAAGCTCCAGCTTCAGCTAAAGGACCTGTTTCAAGAAGTAAGGTAGAAGGCTGTGTGTGGTAGTGCACGTCCTTAACCTAGCACTTGGGAAGCAGAGGTGGGCTGATCTTTTGAATTTGAGGCCAGCCTATTATGCACAGTGAGTTGCTGGACAGCTAAAGCTACAAAGAGAGACACTGTCTCCAAACACAACCTCAACCACAACCACATGATAAGGCAGAAAGAGCTAGGGGAAGACATACTGGTTTTTTCTTTTTAAAGATTAATTTATTTTATTTTTTATATGAGTAACTGTCTTCAGACACACCAGAAGAGGGCATCAGATCCCATTACAGATGGTTGTGAGCCACCATGTGGTTGCTGGGAATTGAACTCAGGACCTCTAGAATAATAGTCAGTGCTCTTAACCACCTAGCCATCTTTTCTGCCCAGAAAATAACAAAAGCCACTATGTTTCACCTGCAGTTTGAATTGGGGGCCTATCGAGTGTTAGGTGAGCGTGATGACCACTATACTACGGAAACACCCTTGGGGAAGACATCTGACATTGACCTTTGTCTTCCACATCTGTGCCCACTAGCAGATCCACTAGACTACACATGTGTATCTCACACACACACACACACACACACACACACACACACACACGCACACACACGCGCATGTGTGTAAAAATACTTGTTTGCTAGCTTTTTTATTTTTTTTCCTTTGGTTCTTCTGTTCTCATCTTTTTCTCAATTTAAAATATTCATCCTTCATAACTATTATTCAGTCTGACCCTTCATCTTTTGTGCATATGTGATGCAGTGTGTGTGTGTGTGTGTGTGTGTGTGTGTGTGTGTGTGTGTGT
>JADRCC010389958.1:2404-22740 GCA_019843855.1 Hylomyscus alleni
AAGGAAGGAAGGAAGGAAGGAAGGAAGGAAGGAAGGAACACAGGCAGACAAAGAAAAACAAACTGACTTTTCCCATACTCTCGGGCAGGTTGTGAGATAATTCTGGACATCTGGTATAATCATGACATCTTTTCTAAGGCCTTGTGTTTATTTTTTAATTTATGCAGGATTTTTTATTTTAAGAACTTCATATATAAGTACTATAGTCACAGCATTTCCCTCCTCACTCTCTCCCGTCCCACCCCTTCTACCATAAAATCCTGCATAGAAGACCTTTAGATATTATGTCTGCAATCACAAGTTTATGTAGCTAGTTACTGACAAGAAGTTTCTAATAAAAAAAAAAAAAGATAAGTCCTTACAGGCTCTATTATTCTAGAATTCATTTTTCTTTTCTTTTTTTTCTTTTTTTTCTTTTTTCTTTTTGGTTTTCCAAGACGTTTTTCAAGAATGACTGTCTTTTAGAAAGAAAAGCTCTACCAAGCTTAGAAAGTTTGAATGCATGAGATCTGGACAGAATAACATGGCTTCTGAGCACATATTCTGGAATCTGCCAAGAACTCAGTTGAAGTTCACCTGACTTTCGACAAGCTACTCAATGTCTCCCTCTGCCTCAGTTACCTCCATTTTAAAATGGAAAGCACAACAATGCTATATCCTATGCAGACATTCCAATGGCCAATGAGATTAATAAATATCAAGTGGCAGGTATTTAAAATACTCAGCTAAAATTTGTTAATTATTAAACAACTGCCTTTTCTTGTAGCTCCTCTCCCAATTTCTCTCCCATATGCCTCTGCTAATTGCTTCCTCACTTTGTTGTCATAACAGCTGAAAAGCCAAGGAGTTGACCACTACTCCACTAAAAAACTGCCAAATTGAAGGCATTATCTTGCCATTTTGTAGAGGTACCAAGTGACAAAGCAGATGTTTCTTTGAAGCATGAGTCCCATCCCAACCCACATCACCACACATGGGTACTGCCTCAATACTCATCCCTTGTAGTGTCGTTTAGATGCGAAGTATAATAGAATGTAAACACACTTCATGCACATTTTTGACTCGTGACTGACTCTTAGTCTCAATATATTTTATTGTAACTAGAAAAATCTGTCTTGAGATGATGCCTTTAAAAGGAAAAATGAAATCACAAGACAATTCTTCCTTAATCAGATTGTCCCCAACAGTTGTCCTTGTCTATTTGGGATTGTACCTAACAACAGGGAAGCCATTTGCTTGTGCTGGAACCTGCCACTTTATAAGAGAATGACAACTGATTAAAAATGTCCATTTGATATTTTTGTCTAAAGATAGAATGTAGAAAAGATGCAATAGGGATGTGTATGAAAATCATCATAGTAAAAGCTGTAACTCTCATGCTATTTTATATAAAGTAACTTCATAGTTATTAGCAGAAAGATATGCAGAGTCTTGGGTTTTGTCACTAGGCATTTAGCTGTAGCCCAAGAATATGCATTTTTTAAAAAGATTTATTTATTTATTTATTTATTTATTTATTTATTATATGTAAGTATACTGTAGCTGTCTTCAGACACTCCAGAAGAGGGCGTCAGATCTCATTACAGATGGTTGCTGCCTCCAGCCCTGCTTGCTCCAGCCCCTTGCTCTGGTCCAAAGATTTATTCATGTATTATATGTAAGTACACTGTAGCTGTCTTCAGACACACCAGAAGAGGGCGCCAGATCTCATTACGGATGGTTGTTAACCTCCACGTGGTTGCTGGGATTTGAACTCAGGAGCTTAGGATGAGCAGTCAGTGCTCTTCACCACTGAGCCATCTCTCCAGCCCGAGAATATGCATTCCTAAAACTCCCTGCGATGTAGAGATGTACCTGTTTCTGGTAGCAACACTGATGAAAAAGAAACCAAAAAAAAAAAAAAAGAAAGAAAGAAAGAAAGAAAGAAAGAAAGAAAGAAAGAAAGAAAACCAAAAACAGAAAAAAACAATTATAGTTGTAAAAGCAGATGACCTGGTAACAGGAAAAGAAAACTAATTTCAAATCCTAAGCCAGAATGACATGTGAGCTGTCATCCTGGTTTGTATTACTACAGTGTGTTCTGCTAACTCCTACTTTTACTGCCTTTCTAACTACAAGATTTTTGCCTGTAATGAGTATGGTGGTGGCCATATTTAATCGCAGTACACAATAGGAAGAGGCAGGTGGACCTCTGTGAGTTCGAGACTACCCTGTTCTACATAGCAAGTTTCAAACCAGTATGGAATACATACTAAGAAACTATCTAGAAAAATGAGGATGAAGATGATGAGGAGGACAAGGAAGAGGAAGAAAAGAAGGGAAACGCAAGAAGTGAGAAGGAGGAGAAGTAGGGGAAGGAGAAGGAGAAAAAAGAGAAGAAAGAAAAGAAGGAGAAGGTGAAGAAGGAGAAGAAATAGTAGTGGTGGTGGTAGTAGTAATCTATTCTAGCTTAGTCTCATTTGCTGCAAAAAAAAAAAATAAAAAGACTTTTGGAGGGTATGATTATCATTCCTCTCTCCTTCTAGACAAATAAAATGTCCAGTGCATCACCATCTCATGTCCCTTCACCTGTTCCCCTTCTAACATAGCTGCTAATACAAAGTAGTCCAAATGTATTACTGTAATTAGAATTCTCTTCACTGACCACACACACAGAGAACTGTGTTGATCCGTTTCAGGCATTACAGCAACAGCAACATCAAAACAAACCCACTCAGGTGGTAAATCTAATATAACATGAAACCCTCCAAGTAAGTTAGACTTCTGCCCCATATTCCCTAGTCACCCAGAATTTCCTGTGGCCCAGCAGCTATAAAACCCTCTTTCCAGCACATATCCCCCAATAGGTCAGTATCTGATGCTTATTTCTGAAAATTATTAGCCATTTCACTGGATATTACAGAACGGCTTCACCCCTCTTCCCCATTTATAAGTGAACAGCCATGTTGTTACAAGTTCCACCATTTCACACAAGTCCCGTGCCTTTCCAATAAAGATAGTTTGGGGCTTGAGTGAACTACTCTGACCTTCTCTGATTCCAACCTGGGGTGGTTCACTCCTTCTTAGGCAACCTGGTGTTCTCTCACTCCTGGGAGGTCACCATATTGAGGCTGAACTTAGTGCGGACACCCGATCAGCATAGCACACTACAGCCCAGAACTCCTGGACTCAAGCAATCCTCCTGTCTTAGCCTCCCAAGTGGCTGGGACTACAGGCATGCTCCACTGTGCCCAGTGAGTGGACTACTCTGAACAAAAGCAAAGTTGGTGCTCAAGGTTATTAACTTGTTCGGCCTATTTCTCTCACAATAACCTCAAGTAAAATATAACTCTAGGAAACATGATTCTAGGGTATGTGTATATATGTGTGTGTATGTGTATGCATGTCTATAATGTTTTATATATATATATATATAGTTATATAGTTATAATGTTTTCCTTCTAGTTCTCATCCCTCATTCATTTGCCCTGATATTCTCTGTCAATGCTATAGGATAGTTTATATCAGCTAAAGATGGTGAATTCAGTTCAGTGAATCTTCACATAGAGACATTGAATTGGATCTGGCCTTTGAGCAATGAGTAAATATTTTCAGGCAGAAAGTTACAGAAAGAAACAATTCTATGAACAAAAGGGAGACAATTTCCTTCAACACTTTCAGGTTATACTGTAATCATGCTTAAAGCTTTTACAGTGGAGACCTGAAAAAGAGATTCCAGTACACAGAATGCTTCAGGGTCACCTGTACTATTGTAGTTCTGGGCTGTGCATGTTTGAAACAATGTTGTAGTTTAAAACTAAACCATACTCAGAGGATGTGTGAAAAGTAGATAACCAGGGCCCTGTTTATAGCTGAAGCAATCAGGAATCTAAGTGCATCAACAAACACCATAGGTACTTCATATGTGTATGGTGCACGATCTGCTCTGCAAATCAATCCAATAGTATTTATTTCTAAAAAGGGAAACAAGGAAAATTGAAGAAAAATATCTGTGGACTCTTGAGATGGTGCAACAGGTAAAGGCACTTGAAGCTAAGCCTGCCAACCTGAGTTCAATGCCCAGGACTCACATGGTGAAAGGGAGAGCGCTAAATGAACCAAGTTCTTCAAGTTGTCACTTGATAGCCACAGACTGTGTGGGGGGGGAGGGAACTACTGATTGGTAAGCAAACCTCCTCGAGTATTATTTTACAAACAGAAGGCAACTTTTAAAACGCATTCTCAGCATAGGAAGAATAAACGGCATGAAATCTGGTGAAACATCAGAAGATATTTATAATTTCAAGAAAAGGTTAGTGATTTTCTTTTAATTGGTGGGGAGCAAATTTTAAAGTTAGAGTTAGGCAGAATAAATTCTGATGCACTATTGTACACTCGTGTGACAATAAGTTAACAATAAACGTAATAACTATGTGTTTTGCTTCAAAATAAGTAAGGTAGTGGGTATAAAACGTTTTCATCCAAAGTAACTGATAAAATGTTTGAGATGATGGAAGTGTTCATTGCCCTGACTGGGTCACTGAATACTGTACTCATGAAAGATAACGGTTTTCAGAGAGGATATCATTCCTGAGATCAATTTCTCAGTTATCTGCCTTCAGTGCCAACACTGATTCAGCTCAGAGCATGTAATGTTGTGACCTTACACATAGATATGCACTGGTGATTGTCTTGATGTGTTAAATTATATCCCTTTTGTTAAAGGAATATATGTCCCTGTATGTCCAGGGCAATGGGTTGCTTTTGGGTTTTGGAAAGGCTCCACGTAAGAGCCACTGGGAATATTTTTTTAAAACACACAACTTTCCACCTGTTGCTGCATATATCAAAATGGAAAAATAAACTGGAGCGTTGGAGAGTTCGTGGTCTTCTCAGCATTCCAGGTGATTCCAATACATTTTCTCTTCTAGAAAGATTCTTGGCTTCCCTCGAGTAACCTGATCCAACATCTTACACTTTTTTTCCTGCCAAGAAGTCCCTTACATTTACTTCTCACCTTTTCCTTCTTTGTTTAGTTCTCACTGAAGAGAAAGGATAATTCACAAACATCTTCCATACATATACACTGGGGAATAGGAATAATGATCATTTTCTTGGGGACTGAGAGCCAGCTGGTTGAAAACCTCAGCATCCCCAGTGTTGAAATAATCTCCTGGCCAGATGTTTCCTCCATGAGTTGGAACGGCACAGAGGCCCCAGTGGAAGACCCTCTGGACCCTAGCCTGGCCAACTGGATCAGTTGCAGGTGGAGCAAATGGGACCCAAGGGCCCCATCAGGTCACCTTGCTGAGTATGAGTCAGGCCAGCAGCTCTTTATTTCTTCCTGTCTCTCCCACTTCCCACCACTCATCTCTGTGGGCAGCTGCCAGACCAGGGAACAAGAGTCAGGCAGGGGGAGGAGGGATTTCTTAATGGATCTTCCATCTCTTCAGTGGTTTGGGGTCTGGCAGAGATAATCCAGACCTGAAACAAATTGGCTCCTCCCCTGATATATTTCGGTTAATGCACTAGCTGCCGAGAAGCAGTCAGGCTTAGGGAACAAAATCAATTTCCCCTGGCTGCACGAGAAGCACAAATCGAACCCCACAGCTCTTTATCTTCTTTATCTATCTATCTATCTATCTATCTATCTATCTATCTATCTATCTATCTATCTATCTATCTCTCTATCTCTCTATCTCTCTGTCGGTCGGTCTGTCTGTCTATCTGTCTATCTGTCAGTCTGTCTACTATCCATATAGCTCCAAATACTGCCCCTGGTTGTTTTCCTGCCACTGATGAAGCCTTCTTCTCTCAGAGTGTGACTCAAATGCTCTGAAGAGATGGCAGTGGTCAAATGCAAAGTAAATCCTAGAAAATCTGGTAATTCAAAGTACTCCTTACCATTCTTTCACATGGAAAACAACCTTAACAGTTACCAGTCTCCATAAAGGAGGTTTGGATGTCTGCTTTCTGGCTAATTACAAGCAGGGAAACTGCAGAAGTCCAGCAGTCTATTGCAATATCATTTCTCTGGGGATAATCCTGAAAACATATCTTTTCTCTTTTTCTCCTTAAACTAGCATCTGAAGTATTCTGTTTCATGACAGTGTCTTCAAATATAATTCATGTTGATCTTTGCATGCTATTCTTCTCTGCCTACTCCCAGCTTTGTACACTTCCACGTCTGATAGTCTTCACCTCCAGGTCACACGTGTTCACCTGCTCTCTCTCCCTCCCTCTCTCTTTCAGTACCTCTTTCCCACTTCATCTCTTCTTTTTCTTCTTGTCATCTTCTCTCTCATTTCATGACCTACATCCATATCCGTGTGTGTGTGTGTGTGTGTGTGTGTATGTGTGTGTGTGTGTACTTACCCATGCATGTGTACATATGCATTAAAAAGCTAGAATCTACACCTAAGAGAAGTCATAGCATTTGTATTTCTGAGTTTGGGCTATCTCACTTAATGTAAATTCAAAATCCATTTATTTTTCCCAAATTTTCATTATTTCATTTTTCAGTACAGTCGAGTAAAATTTTGTTATGTGTATATACCCGTATTTTCATTACCAGTTCATCTGTTGATAGAAATATAAACTGATGTTCTTTTCTTACTATCATAAAGAAAGTTCACCAACAAGGATTTTTGTCTTGAAGTAGTACATTTGTCTCTGAAGTAGAACTATAGTCCTATAGGTGTATGTCAATACTAATATAGCTAATTCACATGGTATTTCTTTTTCTTTTTTTCTTTTTTTGGTTTTTCAAGACAGGGTTTCTCTGTGTATCCCTGACTGTCCTGGAACTCACTCTGTACACAAGGCTGGCCTTGAACTCAGAAATCTGCCTGCCTCTGCCTCCCAAGTGCTGGGATTAAAGGCGTGTGCCACCACCACCCAGCAGTATTTCTTATTATTAGATTATCGGGGAAAAAAAACAAACCTCTAAACTTATTTCCCTAGTAGTTTCAGCAGTCTGTTTTCCTGCTAGGAGTGGATTAGAGCTCTTCTTTTCCCACATTCTCAACATTTATTGTAGTACGTTTTTGGTGTGTGGTTTTTTGTTTTTGTTTTTGTTTTTTGGGTTTTTTTTTTTGATGATAGACTTTGTCCCTGGGGGAGATGGACTCCCAAACCAATTTTAATTTGCATTAACTGATTGAAAAGGTTGTTGCCCACTTTAAAATATTTCATTGGCCATTTGTGTTTCTTCTTTTGAGAACTACCTGGTCCTTTCTTATTGATTGACAGATTATCTGTGTATATGTGTGTGCTTCTTTTTACAGGTCTTTGTATAGTCTAGATATTACCTCCTTGTCTGAAGTAGAGCTGACAAAGAATTCTCTCTCATACTGTAGGCTTTCTGATCACTCGACTGATTGTTTTCTTAGTTGTGTAGATACTTTTTACATTTCATCTAACCTCATTTGCCCTTTCTAAGACTAATGAAGATTCTGCTTTATTCTTGATTTTAAAGACACTCACCCATATGTAAACATGCTAACTATGTTCCTATGAACAAGGGTCTTGGGGAATATAGGTCGGAAGAATCCTTTGAGGCCCAAATGTGATTCACTTCTGACTTCTTTTCAAACAGTATCTGTCATCTAGCTAAACATTCCAGACAGCTTGGAAATATCAAAATCTCCATTATCATTTTACATCTTGCCTCAAAATTTTCCTTCAAATTTTTAGATCTTTTACGTGAGATTAGCAAAGATGCTTTATACAAAGAACCTTAAATATAAAAGTCTCAAATGGGCTCCAAAGAGGGAGGAAGCTTAGTGGAGAAGTTGCTAATACTGTGGTTTTGTAGAGGCTGTTGCTACTCTCCTGCTTTCTGACCCTTGCAGCCTCCTAACTTTCATCTGGATGCTCTTAGAGATTCAAGTAAAGTTGTTACATAGAAGTGATGGGTGCTCAGACATAATAGGTGTAAATAAAAGTCTAGAAATAGCAGGGCATGGTGATGCATACTTTTAATCCCAGCACTCAGGAGACAGAGGCGGGCAGATCTCCATTAGTGGAGGCTAGCCTGGTCTACAGATCCAGTTCCATGGACAGTCAGGACTATACAGAGAAACCCTGTCATGAAACTAAACCAAATCCCATATGTTCACATTATCCTAGCAGATAGGAAACACCATGTCTCTTATCAGTCAAGTTTCACTTTCTGGAGAAATCTGTTCAAGGACACGGTGGATTAACTTCAGCCTGCCCACAAACAGGTAAAAAGTGAGCCCACGGCTGATTTGTAATACTCATGGAACTCTCCATGAGAAATTAGTAACTTGCTTCTACCACTGTAGAAATCCACCAGATGTTCTCTAGGAAATCTTTATCTGAAAAAAGTAGAAAATTTAAGATGTACATGCAAATAAAATAACACATGTGAAAAATTTGCAGTAAATCTGAATAAAGAAGGAACCAGAAAGCAAGGGGTTTCTCAGTGGCACTTTTCCTGAATTTTAATAACTACAATTTCTCCAGATGTAACAAATGCCCTTTGTGGGATAGAGGATATAGGACTGCATTTAGCTGTTCTTGGAGGAAGATTCTAGTGATGGACTGATGCAATTACTTCAGTCTTCCTCCAAGAACAGCTAAATGCAGTCAGTCGTTGGAGAGAAGAGCAAAAATACAGATATGAATCATATTTCCAGGAAATATGTTCAGTTGAGATGAAGCATAGAAAAATTCCTATCATTTTCACAGGCAGGCATAAGTCCATGTCATAAAACAAGCGGAATCCAAGTCTCCTAGCCTTTCCCACCACACTGGGATGCTAATAAAATGATATGAATGGAGTGGATGAGGATTCCAAAACTTGTATCAACAAACGTCAGCAGTGAGTTTTACCAGCAGTTTTTCTAATGTCCCATGGAAGCATACAAAATAGCGCAAATATTTACATACATTTGCCTATCTAAACTTACTTTCTATTCTTGGTTGAAATTAAGCTAGTCTCTGGCTGGTGAGATGGCTCAGCATGTAAGAGCACTGACTGCTATTCCGAAGGTCCTGAGTTCGGATCCCAGCAAACACATGGTGGCTCATAACCACCCGTAATGAGATCTGATGCCCTCTTCTGGTGTGTCTGAAGATAGCTACAGTGAATTACACCAGAGCACGCAGGCCAGAGCAAGCGGGGCCAGCAGAGGTCCAGAGTTCAATTCCCAGCAGCCACACACATGATGGCTCACGGCCATCTGTACAGATACAGTGTACTCATACACATAAAATAAGTCTTCTAAAAAAAAAAGAAATTAAGTTAGTCTCATTGCTTTCTTGTAATCTGTCCAGCTTTGTCTTTTGCTTTTTTTAGACTACCCTCCAGCTACCTGCATCCTAGGACAACTGCACTAAAATTAAGGGGAGACTGAATAAGGCAAAAGACAAAATAGGGTAGATTAGAACCAAAAAAAATCTGGGTAAACTTATTTAATGGCTACCAGATGGGGCTAGTGTTGGCTATAGACCAAAAAGTAGTCATGTATTGTCTGTTTAGATAATAAATAGCATCTTACTATTAGAGGTATATTTCATTGGTGGGGAAAAATGGTATTTTAGCAGTTGTGTATATGTTTATCTGATCACTATGCTCTTAGATAACTACTAATGAGAAAAGTTCATAGACCTCACCTTTATGTGGCAGTAGTAATATACTAGAGTATTATGTTGTTATTTGAAGGCAAAATGGATAGTAGTCTTTTTTAATTAATTTTGCTACATTCAGAACCGTTATATTGCATAGACTATAACTGTGCACTAAACTAAACTATGTCATGAAATACATTTTCTGTTTGGTATTATTTTATTGTTAATTGATACATAATTAGAAGAACTCAAGATCTTCTCATTCAAGTTTATTTATTTAGATAATGAAATGCTATTGACTCCAGTCTCTGTACTGCAGTGTAGAACCAGAATGTATTCTTCCTATTCAACTATACTCTTGTGTCTATTGTCTGATCTCCTTTATCTCACCCCCACCTCGACTGATCACTGTTCATTTCTCCTCTTCATCAACATCTATTTTAGACAATATTATTATGTGGTCATCCTCTAAGTGACAAAGAGAGACAAATCCATTTATATCAATTCTATCTGCTATCTTATTTTTCTGTGAATTCTCAGTGAATTTCAAGGAAATTCTTATTCATAACCTTGGACTCAAACATTGTAAAAGAGTTAAGAGTGTTTTTTCCATATTATCATAGTTCCCACATCCATCTCCCCAAATTTCCACATCCTCTTCCATCCCTGGGACAGTCTTACCTCCTACAAACTGTGCAGCTCCCATGCAACGCCCCATCATTCTAGAGATGAGCTCTTCCATGCAGCATCCTAGGACAGCAGCCAGTGCCACCAAGAGCAGCAGAGCACAGCCAGCACCTGTCACCACCGTGCACATCTGCCATGCCAGGCTTGGTATGGCGGTGAAACTGGCATAGCGCCCACATTCTTCTACCATGATCAGATTGTGCCCATCTCCCCGCACAGGGTAGTTGCATCTTCTGAATGTGCTGAAAGATACTGGCTTTCCGAGCTGTGATCCAAACAACCAGTAAGGAAGGAAGTAACTGGTAGAACTGGCCACAGCAGTAACTAGAGACAGGAAGGCCCAGAAGGTGCCTACTAGAGTGAGGCTGCTCCTCATGGTTGCAGGTTTCTATGCAAGGATGGGGAGATAAGATGGTTCACAGCAGCAAAAATCAAGTTACGATGTAGGCTCCACTGGCCTGTTTTCATCAGGTTGCCAGGTCCTGGGACTTACAGATGTGCTGTATGGATCTTGCTTCTTGAAGAGATCATTCTCTCAAATGTCATTTGGGTCTTTGTGAGATATTGCTTTCCATCATCCTTTCCTTCTGCCTAGTTCAGAGTTCTATAGTCTCTAGGCTGTAGTAGAAGAGTCACAGGATTGAATTAGTGACTGCTATGGCAACTTAAATGAACCTAGTCAGCTAGCTAGCTTACAATGCTTAACATACAACATGGAACCGGTCATGAGAAGGGAGTCTGAAAGTAAAGCTGTCCCAAGAGTCCCTGAGGACTCAGCTGAATGACTTTGTGACTCAGTTTATTTCATAAAGTAAGAGTGAGACGAGTCACAGACTTGCCCCTTACACTATTTAACAGGTAAGAGGGCAGTTTTAAGATCTTTCATTGTGACTTAGAGTGACCAACCGTGTGTGTGCTTTTCGCAGAAATACCAAAGTGAAACTGGTAGGATAAAAGTTGCCTATTTTTTTTCCTATAGCCATCACTGGGTCCCTTCCCATAAAAGAACTGAGGGCAGCTTGCCAGCCAGCAGCACTCACACCTAAAACAGCACTTACACCTAGACTAACTACCAAAAAGAATCATCTACATCCCTTGCTGGATACAGCTAAGAAAGCTTCTCATCTTCCAAAATATTTCAAAATCAGTCTTTCTGTGGAGAGGGAACACACACAGACACACACAGACAAACACACACACACACACACACACACACAAACATAGAAACACATACACACAGGCCTTTACAGATCCCCCTTGGAACAAGTAATCTTAGATTCATGATACTGGCTTTCCAGTGCTAGTATCCTCAGTTCAGTTCACAAATGGCTTTCCCAGATTTCCTCTGTTAGAAATCAAGCACTTCCTTTCCGATCCGTTAACCTGCCATTGCTCTCTGGCTAGTTTCTCTATGACTGCAGCAAGAAAGCACACTGCAGCTTGATGGAAACACTGTTAACTGTCTCTAGCAAGCAGATGGTGGAATGTTTCAGAAACTTCTCTCTGATTCACCACCACTGCTTGGAGTTATAAGGGATGATATTGAAAACGGGGGACCCAAATCACAGGGAGTGTCAGGGACGACCTGTATGAGACTACTATAATGCTAATTTTGGAGACCAAGAGGAGCAAACATGCCCTGTATTTGGAGGTCTCAGGATCTAACTGTAAGTGATTTTATAAGCATCATCAAATAGTGCTTGGCATAGAGTAGGTATTATAATTCGTGTTTACTTGATGAACTTCTTTTTAAAAGATCATCAAACTCCCAGATTGGCAGAATCTTTTATGAATCACTTAATTTGGCCTCCTGGCTTTACATATGGGTGAGTTTGGCTCAGTAAAGCAGGAAGTGATTTTTTTTCCAGTCACAGTATCCAGACACACCGGAACCAGAAACCTGATCTGATGATTACTAGACCAGAGTGTGGGGAGCACTCAAGGCTAACTTACCCTCCCCCGTGATTTTTCAGATGTGAGTTGAGAAGGAAGTTATTCACCCAAGAGTAAAAGCTAGTGAGGTACATAAGACAAACCAGAGTTTCCTTCTTTTTTCCCAGTATTATGCTCTGTTTTCATTCCATCACAATTCCTTTCTTGATACATATGTATTTTATGCTGTGTCTTTTTGTACAGGAACTGAATCCAGATCATAAATTGCAGGTGCTTACTTTGGAATGTTAGGGTTTGAAAAGAAACTACCGTGATCTGGTCCCCGGGGATGAGGCTTTTTTTTTTGCCTGAGAGTTGGGAGAATGAAAGAAAGATGTGGTGAGGGATTGAAGGCTAGTGGGGGAAAGAATGGGACTGGTTTGAGTAATTGCTGTTAGAAGGCGGGTATGCTTTACCACAATGAGGTAATGCATCTGCTTGTTTGGTTGGAGTTTGTAAGACTATGAAAAGCACAGTCAGTGCTGCAGGGTGGACTTGTTTCCTAATGAAGATGCCTAGACCAGATGGGGAGAAAGCAAAAGCTAGGAAATAGCTACCGGCATCATCATGACATTTTCTGGACCCATTATTTCATGTGCTATGCTCAGAAATCTTCTTAGGTTTGTATGAAAAGTAGTAGCCCTCCATTTACAAATAAGCAAACTGGAGGGTCAGCAAGCCAAATGACTTTCCCAAGGACACACATTGATTCAATAAAAGAATTATCATTTCTCACTCCCCTACCTACCAACTTCTCTTCCTGTGTAGCGTTACCCACTCCCCAAAAATTTATAATGTCACCCTGCATTATTACAATTAAAAGCTTCCATGGTTTCACACCCTCATTTTCAAAAGTATTTCAGATTGGGAGGCAATGAGTAGAATATAAAGTGCATAAGTAAAAAAAATAGTAACTTTGTGGAAGGCAGAGAAGTTAAGAGGAATGCCTATTTCTCAAGACATAGTATGTAACAAGAGCATAAGCTGCTGTAGTCTGAACTAATGTCTCCCATTGACATCATTATGGTTTTTTTATTTGATATTTTCTTTATTTACATTTCAAATGTTTTCCCCTTTCTGGGTCTCCCCTTTGAAAGCCTACTATCCCATTCCCCCTCCTCCTGCCTCTATGAGGGTGCTCCCCCACCATCCACTCCATTTCCACCATCCACTTCCCACCCTGGCACTCCCCTACACTGGGGCATCAAACCCCCTCAGGCCCAAGGGCCTCTCTTCCCACTGTTGTCCAACAAGGCCATCCTCTGCCACATAAGCAGTTAGTGCCATGGGTCCCTCCTTGTGTATTCTTTGGTTGGTGCTCCAGTCTCCAGGAGCTCCAGGGGTGGACGGTCTGGCTTGACATCATTATCTTGAGATGAAAAGTTCTAGCATGACAGCTAGGAAGAATGGCAGAGAATATGAGACAGAGGAAGAGTGTTTAAGCAGTGAGTAGAAGGAAAGGGATGAAGCCCAGCATACTAGTACACACACAAATTCACAGGACTGAAGAGAGTATGGCAGTGAAGTTGGGAGTTCAAGGCCATCCTGGACTATGCAGCATAACACGTTTTCAGATGTATGAGAATAGACAGGGAGAGAAATATTCTGATACGACACTGACCTCATCTGTGAAAAATAAGGCTGCTAAATGAAGTATAACACTACCAACCATTACCATCTTGATTTTATTTCAAAAGTGGAATTCTGAAGACAAGGTATAAGAAATAAAAACCTTATATGTTAATATAAATGTATTTAGCTAAAGAAAACTCACTGTCTTTTAGAATTTAAACTAAGTACTTTAAAACTGAATTTCCTTAAGAGAAGCGTGAGCTCTCCTGTAGCCAGGCAGGACTCCCAGTGGAGTGATACAGACACCAACCCACCCACAAACCTTTCAACCCAAAATTTATCCTGTCAGCAAGAAATGCAGGCACAGGGGATGGAGCAGAGACTGAGGGAATGGCCAACCAACCCAACTATGAGATGCATCCCACAGACAAGCACCAATCCCCGACACTATTAATGACACTCTCTCATGCTTGCAGACAGGAGTCTAGCATGGCTGTCCCCTGAGAAGCTCCACCCACCAACTGATTCAGTCAGAGGTACACCCACAGCCAAACAGTGGATGGAGCTTGGGGACTCTTATGGAAGAATAGGGGGAAAGATTGCTAGCCCTAAAGGGGATAGGAACTCCACAGGCAGACCCACAGAGTCAACTAACCTGGATCCTTGGGGCTCTCAGAGTCTGAACCACCAACCAAAGACCATGCACGGGCTGGATCTAGGCCTCCCTGCTCGTATGTAGCAGATCTTCAGCTTGATCTTCATGTGGGTCCTGAATAAGCGGAGCAGGTGCTATCCCAAAAGCAGTTGCCTGTCTGTGGGATATGTTCTCCTTGCTGGGCTGCCTTGTCTGCCCTCAGTGGGAAAGAAAGCACCTAGCCTTGCAAAGATGTGAAGCACCAGTGTGGGAGAATACCTTGGGGGGCACACCTGCTCAGAGAAGAGTAGGGGGGAGGGATAATGCGGGGGAGGGGAGTGTGACCGGGAGGGAGGCAGTGAGTAGAATATAAAGTGCATAAGTAAAACAAAAATCATAAAATTAAATTTAAAAAGAGTGGTGTGAGCAGCGAAGGCTGCTCAGGACTGAAGATTTTCTGCAATGTGGAATATTCTGTGACAAATTCAGAAAATCCAAAACTACCTGGATTGAGATGGTCGCTACTACTTAGAATTAGAGTCATTGTAAGGCAATATCATCAATGGGCAGCAACTTGAGAATCACTACCATAGATAATAGGCTCTTTCCATGACTCACATGATATGAACTTAAAACTGACCAGGAAATTCAATACTGGAAAGATGAGATGTATATACTTTTGTCTTATGTCTCCCTAAACCATGGATTCTTAACTTACCAGGTCAATGACTAGGTGACAGGAGTTTCGTTGCTCTTTTTTTTTTTTTTTTTTTTTAAATCTGGAGAACTAACAAAAGTGGGCTGAGCTTACCCACAGCTGGACAGAGAATCCACAGAGCATGTGGAGTATTCGTACATGTTCACAGTGGCTGAGCAGGGAAGCGCAGTCTAGCAACCAGTTTTACCTGCATCACTTGCAATAAACTAATCCCCTTTCTGACAGCCTCCTAAAGCAATCCAAGTCCAAGTTCATTCCCAGAAGCTGGTTAAGTCACTTTATTCTCACTTCAATAACTATTGAAACAATGCCATCCTTCATTTTATCCTAATGCCCTGTCAACTTTGTTTCTTTTTCTTTTCTCTGTCCCTTAAATAGCTAGCCTTACAGACATACTGCATTTTAAAAAATCCAGACAATACAGTAGTGCTTCCATTGGCCAAGCATTGATGGGTAGAGCATTTACTTTGTTATGATGTGCCCTTTTATTAGTACATTTTTCCATCCCTCAAATTGAGTTCTCTGTCTGCCTGTGCCTGTCTGCAACTGTCTCTCTTGGTCTCTCGGTCTCTCAGTCTCTGTCTTGGTGTCTATCTTTCTCTTCCTCTCTCTCTCTCTCTCTCTCTCTCTCTCTCTCTCTCTCTCTCTCTCCCTCCTTCCCTCCCTCTCTTTCCCAACCATTGCCCATTTTTCTTGGTTTCTTGGTTCTTGCTATCACATATACCTACTCTGATGTGGGCAATTAATATCAATTAAATTAGAAACATTTTGTGCTTACATTTCATCTATCTCATCTCCTCGTCAGTCCTGACAGAAGGAAACCAATTTGTTCATTCCCATTAGAGCTCATTGTTCACATTCTGAGTTTAGAAGGAAGTAAAGCGGTTCCCAAGGGCAACAGGATTCAGACAAAAGAGTCTCTGAGCTATAGGTGCTGTAGCAAAACATGGCTGCAAACATGCTTATATGAGGAATAGGTTTATTGGTATTGGTATAAGTACAGAAGTATGGACAGGACTTTTTCCTCAGCTCCTAGGCAGTGTGTATTGCCTACCTATCAAGTCTTTACATGTACCTTTTCCTCAGTGTTGATGTATTCTTAGAAAATGAGCAAGATGTACAGACGTGAGGCTGGGGAGATGGCTCAGCATGTAAGAGCACTGACTGCTCTTCCGAAGCTCCTGAGTTCAAATCCCAGCAACCACATGGTGGCTCACAACCACCCTTAGTGAGATCTGACGCCCTCTTCTGGAATGTCTGAAGACAACTACAGTGTACTTACGTATAATAATAAATAAATCTTTGGGCCAGAGCGGGCAAGGTTGACGGGAGCAAGCAGAGGTCCTGAAAATTCGGTTCCCAACAACCACATGAAGGCTCACAACCGTCTGTTCAGCTACAGTGTACCCATATACATAAAATAAATCAGTAAATCTCTAAAAACAAAAAGATGTACAGACATATGTGTCTAATAGATATAGATCTCTTGTATCAGGCTGGGTATCAGACATAGTCAATCTACCCATTATAGATCTTTCTCATTTAAACATAACCTTGAAAAAAAAACAACCGTAACCCAATCATTTCCAGACAACCTTTTCTGCCACTTATGTTCTTTGAAGCCTTTCCTCCTCTGCAATAACACTTGCTCCAAGGTCTTCTGTGCTTGATTCTCTCTCAAGATGATGTTGCTCAATGGGCTTTATTCTCTGTACATAGCTTTGTGACTCTAAGAGCATCTCACTATTTTTGACTTCAGTTTTCAAAATTGCTGAAATGTCTCGTGGGCCTCCTCCCGCCTCACTCATACCTTCTCTTTTTGGTCTGTCATAGTTAAGACTTGCAAAACCAGATGAGTTGGGTTAGTTTGTTTATTTACTTGGATCTCATTATCCCAAGGTACAGATCATTACAAGCAAATACAAGACTCAATCCAGGAAGTAAGAGAGTAAGTGGCTACAGAGAACTACCGGAGCAATCAAAAATGTAGACATTTGCAGCAGAACTGTCAACTCTCAGCTTAGCTACAGTGGAGGTAAAATCCTTTGGTGATGTGAGTGTCATTGAAGTACAGCCTTATTACAATGAAATCCAATGTCTAAAAATTGTTCTTATTTTGGGCTTGTACCACAATAAGAGCCAAGATTTTAAATTCTACTAAATACAAAACAAACAAACAAACAAAAACACTTTATATATTTATGTTCATTTAAGAAAATACTAGTAGTGATATATTATTTTGAAATATACAGTTAATATGTTTGGAGTTATTTAAAATTTATATTAAGAAAAATATATTTTCACTATTGCTGTAGACGAGCATCTACATAAGACTGTTAAATTATTGTTTTATATCAAACAACTTTTATAATACTCATTTTTATTGTTATAATATTTTATAAATTTTAAAGAATATGATAAAAAAGATACTGTAGGTATTAAAGGGGGGTCTCTGGGAGGAGTTGGGGTACAAAAAGGAAACAAGAATGTAATTTAATTCTATTTACTTAAAATATGTTTTTAAATGTTAACAAATTTAGATAAATTGAAATCATGTAACTTTTTTCATCATAATGCAATAAAAGTTAAAAAAAGTTCCTTTTCAAAAGTTGTTCCATAGTATGCATATATGTTTTAATAAATGTTTTTTTTTTGGCAAAAAAAAATGTAGACATTTGAGATAGCTGTTTTGATAGAGTCTTGCCCCTGAACCTTTGCAGTGTGCTCAATCAAACTTAATCAAAAACCTAGAGGGTCACCTCTATAAAATAGAGTTAGCTATGCAGAGGAAGGGAGAGTTCACAAACAAAACAAAGGAAACAAACAAACAAAAATCCTACATTAAATACTAAGCCATTCTCTTTCTCCAGTGTTTGAGGTTGAAAATGTAGGAACTCGGAGTTGGAAAGATGGCTCAGCAGTTAAGAGCACTGATTGCTTGCTCTTCCAGAGGTCCTGAGTTCAATTCCCAGCAACCACATGGTAGCTTACAGCCATCGGTTACAGGATATGATGACCTCCTCTGGTGTGTCTGAAGATAGCTATAATGTAGTTACATATATAAAATAAATAAATATTAAAAAAAAAGAAAATGTAGGAACTCAAGTGACTTCCCTAAATTCCATATGAGCTGCTCCTGACCCTGAAATGCCACTTCCTGAATACCTATCTGTCTGTGCTTTATCAACCAGAGAGGAATCTAGCTGCACAGGATCCCAGTGCCCTATCTTCAATGGTGGTCTGCTTGTGGAGGGAATCTCCCACGCACCATCAGGCAATTCTAAGTTGCCCCTCAGTTGCTCTTTCAAGATAAGGATAAAGCCTATCGGCAAGGGAGTGAACGATTGGAAAGGCAGGCATTTTTCACCACCTTTAGGTTCATAACTGCAACCTGCTATTGCTGTGCAATGAACCTTCTACTCCAGGTCCTCAGAATAAAATGCCACCACAGCTAACTAGAAGGCAGGCTAAGTGGTTTCACACTCAGTTCAAAACAGCTAGGATGGAGCAAAGCACATAAAAAAGGTCTCTGAATGGGGAGCTCTAACTCCCCTGTCTCAAAATCACTCTAGATGCTCTTTCAAAGTAGAAATTGTGCTGTCTCTCTCTCTCTCTCTTTCTCTCTCTCTCCACCAGATTCACTGAACTTCAGTTCATGAGAATTTGCAATTTTTCTGATGGAAACTCAGGACTGAGGGAATACTCATTTATTTAGTGGAAATGAGTGGGATTTTGGAGTCAAATGAGATGCAGAGTCCTGAAGTCCTCCCCTTAAAGGGGTGTGAATATGGGGGGGGGGATCACTTCAAACCTTTGGGTTTCTGTTTCATCTAAACTGGAAACAATGGCATGAAGTGTGAGTAGAACATAACATACATAGTATATATTATATAACAACAGGGTTGGTATCCATTATCCTCCATGCTAGCAAAGAAGACAGCATTGTTGAATAATAGAGATAACTTGATGTTACTCAGAGGAAAATCAGCCCCCAACCCCCACACCATCCTGTCTCCTTGAAACCCTTCTATCAGTTGTTGCTCGTGGGTTTCTATTTTTCTTTCCCACCAAAAAATAAAACCACTTGGCTAAGTATTCTTTCTTAGCATGGATTAATAATTAATACCTTTCGCCTTCCTTGTAAATCATCACATGTGGCACATAGTAGGAACTCATAGCTACCAAATGAATGCCATGATTTAACTCCAGCCCTACTGACCTCAACATCTGCACTTCAGTTTAACCTGATTTTTGTTTCAGTCCCGTAATTTCAGTTTAGGCGAGTCTAAGACGTTGCCCTACCACATCTGGAAATCAGATCCGTTTTTACTTGGATAGACAAGTGAGAACAAAATCCCTCCCTCTACTCCCAGAGAAAGTCTGCCTTCCTCTCCTCAGGTTACCAACTCCCCAGGGGGAACACAGCTTGCTCTTAACCCTTAGGTCTTCAAACCTTGTCAATATGAAATAAGAATCCAGACCTGATCCCTCATAGACTATGCAAACAACCAACTATGAGGAAGTAAAGATACACCAGGCTGCCCTTGGGAAGAAAAACAACTTCTCTGCGCTTTGACATGAAAGGACAGGAAGCCTGAGAAAGGAAGCAGGCAAGAAGGCTGAGCAAGGGGAGAGCAAAGCAGGGTTTGTTTTCCCCCAGCTGCTTCAGTTGCATTTGGCCAAGTTGCATATTTACCTTCTAACCACGAAGGCTGATTGACTTGTTCCCTTTTCGCCTGGTTCAGATTTGAGAAGAGAGAGGAAATAAGAACTTCTCACAGCTTGTCAGACAGGGATGGGATTCCCAGTTGCTCTTTGCAGTGATGCCTGAAAACCTTGCTTTACCTTTGGGAGAGAGGGGAGGAGTCCAGCGTAATGGGAATTAACTCCAACTACGCTGGAGGCTTCAAACTCAACCCTCTGACATGCAGGCACTTGAAGCAGAAACCAGCTCAGCGGGCACTGAGCTCTCACCACCCACATCCCAGCTGCCAAGGGCTGGTTCTCTCTCTCTCTCTCTCTCTCTCTCTCTCTCTCTCTCTCTCTCTCTCTCTCTCTCTCTCTCTCTGTAGGTGTCTGCCTCTGTCTCTCTCCCACCCTCCCTTCTTCCCTCCACCTCCTTTGCCCTTTCTCTCCTTGTTTCCTTCTCTCTCTATCTCCACCCCCCACCGTGTGTGTGTGTGTGTGTGTGTGTGTGTGTGTGTGTGTGTGTGTGTG
>JADRCC010389981.1:0-27170 GCA_019843855.1 Hylomyscus alleni
AAAAAAAAAAAAAGTGAAGATAAACTCACAATACCAGGGAATGGCAATTGCCAATAACATCTTTCTACAAACATCTCCTTGAAATTATAAAATATTAAGTGTCTCAAATTTAATACTGTCTTTGAATTTAAGTCAAAAGTTTCCCATTACTTCCAAAGTGGTTAATAATAAATAATAATTAGAAGCACTAAAAGTTTGAGAAATATTTACTAGCCACATTTAAAAGTGTAAATTTAAACAAACATAGTTGCACATACCTTGAACCCAGGCACTCCAGGAGAAAGAGATAAAGCTGTAAGTTTGGGGCCAGCCTAGTCTATAAAATGAGTTCCAGGATACCCAGGGCTACATAGTGACTCATATCTTTAAGAAAAATAATAGAGTGTAGATTGCTTTTTAATTTATTTTGTATTTTAAAATTTTTCATATAATATATCATACTCTTCCCCTCCCACAAAATTAAATATATTCATCATTTTCTTTCCCCTCTATATAATACAATATATTTATCATATTATTTCCCTTCCTGAATCATAATATATTTATCATATTTTTCCCTTTCAGTAACTCTTCTGAGGTCCTCCCCATCTTCCTACCCACACACTTATGAACTCCATGTTCTTTCTCTCCAACTCTCTCAAAAGAAAAAAATCAATAAAAATAATAATAATACAAAAATATCAATACTAAATAAAAGGTTACCAAAAGAAATGGAATCTGTTTTGTACTGGCCAAATACACCTAGGCATGGGGCCCGCCCTGAATGTGGTGGGTATGTCCAGTGGCATTCCACTGGACAAAACAAGCTGTATATTCCATCTGAGGTAGATCAATGACAATATTCCCACGAGTCAACCCAGATGAAAGCTGAGAGGAGCAGCCATGAAATGTCAGAGAAAACTACATCACAAGGGAAGGGTTCTTCCTTGCTCCTTCTTAACACTAGGCTCACTATCCTAAAAGAAGAAAAATTCCTTTTCCTCCCATATCTATACACAGAAATAAGTACAGTGGAGAAAAACACAAATTCCAACCAAGAAAGCATGATATCAAAGCTATTCAGACAATACACATTTAAGACAAGCACAATCGTGTATTTATAACATACTAAGAGTTCTGATTTTAGTACAACCTCAGTTATCTACATATGCGTTTCCTAAAATCTCTTGATTACGTTAACAGCTGTTTCAACATCTCCCTCAACACTGACACAGGGCTTACTGAGTAAGAACAAAGACTTGGTTGTGGATGCTATTCATGAATCAGTTTTCTTTTCTAGCGTAGCTAATGTAGTTTTGGAAAATTCTATTTTTTTTTTTTTTTTGAGACAGGGTCTCTGTGTAGTCTTGGCTGTCCTGGAACTCACTCTGTAGACCAGGCTGGCCTCGAACTCAGAAATCCGCCTGCCTCTGCCTCCCAAGTGCTGGGACTAAAGGCGTGCGACACCACCGCCCGGAAAATTCTATTTTTCAATAAATAGAAAGTCCAAATTCCACATATTAACTAAAACAAACACAGTATATACCACCACAAGAATAAAAATAACACTTGAACATCTCTTCCCTTTAGTAATAAATAACACTGCTTCCAACCATAGGGAATGTCAGCCGATCCGAAGCAGCGGCAGCAGCATCCCAGCATCCACTTTGTCATAAGACAATCAGGAAAGGCATCCAAAGCAGATCCACTTAGAATGTTAACAGTGATGGTGAGTAAAGCCGGCAAGGGCAGAAATTACTGGCCTAGCTAGAAAACCATGTTGGCCCCGAGGCAAGAGGGAAAAAAAAAAGTTTTTTAAATAGAAGAACGTTCCGAAATAGAAAGCATGTTAAACAGAATTGCCCGAGGACTGCAGGAAATGAAAAATTACACTAACTGTATTGGGAACAGCAACCCGATAAAGCACAATGCACAAATTACGATCTTCTCCGCAGTTGTATTAGACAGGAGAAAGGTTAAGCTGTGTGTGTGCACAGTTTTGCCCACCACAGGACGGAACATGATTGAAGAATTATTCTCAAATGTTCCTAGGGACACCCAAACAACTACAGTAATAAATATTTCTAGGTTTTTAATATTACAGAACAAGCTGGACCAGACCTCTAGTCAATGGATATTTGCAAAACTCCCCTAGAGTCTAAACCTCTATTCTAAGTTCCAAAGAAAACACCAAAAGACAATAATGTGTTCCCTAACCATATTCTTCTCCTCTTCAATTCAAGACATGCGTGCAACATCCCGGGATGCTAGGTGAGTTAGCGCGTACTTCCAGGCTGGACTAAGGCAAACATAACATTGAAGAGAGTAAAAAAGCAGCCTTACAGGAAGAGCCTGATTGACAACTACAGGTCAAATACCCATAAAGAGCAACGTTTCCCGTATCATCGCAAGGGCAATAATCAGGTATTCAGAATAGGTGCCCACTAAATACAAGTACAAACACTGATAAATTTTTGATCTGTATGAAACAAGCACACGTCATGAAGAAAAGGCCCTACAATACCATGACACCCCCTCGTCCAGCATGCATGAACCTACTACAACCTGGTCACTATTTTAATAGCGACAGGGAAACAATCTTTTCAAACTTCCTCTCCGTTAAACAGATCTGCTCTGGAATAACGCAAGTCATAATGAGTCACCACAGCTCCGAAGCAAAACTCTTGGGATGGCAGAATTACGAACAGCTGTTATTTGGGCTACGTCTAAGTGAAGTTGGCACATCCAGAAAGGTCTTCAATTCAACAGCTGGGGGGGGGGGGGGGCATTCTCAGTCCTTCATCAAGAAGTAAATCTTTATGAGATTTACTTCAGCCCATATTTTTGTGTTATATTATTTGTGATTTTGCTTTATGGGACAAATGTAATGTATTTAACATGAAAAGAATCTCACATAAAAATCACCTTAATTAATTAAGACTCAGTGCAGATTAGTTGGCTCAAAGGATGGAGGGGAGACATCGCTACTTACTTACCTCAAGTTAATTGCACGGAATGGTTCTCTGTTCATATTTATGATACCATTCCTAAATTCTTTGAGTACTAAAGAAACCAGGGTTCAATAACTGGGGAGTCTCTTAGGTAAAACTATAATCTCTGTGGGTCTAATTACCACTATTGCAAACACAAAGCCGACTGAATCTTGCTACTTACTTAATCTTCATCTTTATTCTCCTTGTGGGGGTCATGCTAACTCTCTCTAAAAGCTCCTACTTCTAACACATAATCTAAACCTTCCCTGTGGAACAACACAGTAGTCACTAGCAACACACTGCTACAGAGCCCAAATGTGCTTTAAGGAGAAAACAAACCGTTTTTGAAGACCTAATTTGTAAAATGTGAAGTATATGACCACATTTAGTTACATGTTGGGGTGACATTTTGAATCCAGTGAATTAAATAATAGACACTTAAATGACTTCATCTATTTTGTCTTTGTATGTGACTACTAGAATATTCTAAGTTATATGCATGGTTCATATTATATTACTATTAGACAAGGCTGGGGTAGGCAAGAAACCTAAGGGAAGCTAAGGACAAAGCACTGGACACTTGTTTGTCTGCCTAGCATTCCACCCTGGAATCCACCTAGCAAACTGACATTAGGCTTAACATCCCCCTGACTCATTCAACACAGGAGTACCTTAGCTTACTTAGGAATTGCTCACTGCCTCTAAAAATAGTCCACTCCTACTTCCAAAATGTGCTTGTCTGCTAGAAGCAGGCTGGTTTGTCATCAGATATGATTTACAATGTATTTTACAAGCTTCAGTGCTTACACAATGTGGCAATTCTTAGACAAGCACATTTTGCAGCTGCACCTTTTTTTTTCTTTTTTTTGCAAGAAATCTTTCAAATTAAGTAACAAAATCCTGTATAAGATCACATGATACCTTGACTAATTATTTTAATGAAAATTATATGAAGTATCTAGTGCTTTGAATCTCAAGGCTCATCAAATTGTCCATATCCTGAAAGATTCATCCTTCCTTTTAGAGAAGAACTAATTTCAAGAATGTAAACTTCAGTTCTTGGCGGTACAGGCCCCCTCCTTTACCAGGATGACTATGCTTCCACCAGGATTACACTGGGTTTTTTTTATTCTGCCGCCTAAGTTCTCGTCTCTAATTGAGCTGCTGTCAGGCATGGAGATTGCTCCTCTTGCACTTGTTATGTCCTGTAGAAAAATGCCTGAGACAAAGAGAATGGACGGAACAGGTTTCTAAACCAAATTAATGAACAGACCACAACTAGGATGCCTGGAACAAAATTTCTGGGGAATATATCTTCTGTGCAAGTCACCTTTTATATGTCACCTTAAAACTCCAAGTGCAACCAGGAAAGCCATAGTGGGAGGCAAGAAAAAGCAGCCTGAATCATGCTGATGATGGAATCCCCTCCCCTTCAAAGCCATTATGCCTTTCGAACAAATCTAGTGATTTAGTTAGTTGAATTAATAAATGGACTGCCTATCTACACTCCAGTGAGTTGTAATTGCAGAACTTCTCGGAAGCCACACTTCTCCGCCATATACAAAGGTACATAAACTTTTGCAACCTTGGTCAAATAAATGTACTCACAACAGTTATATTTCAACATCAAACCAAGTTCTTTGGAAACTGATGTGCTCCAATTGCTAGCAGTGTTTCCTGAACAATCAACCCTGATAAACATCAAAGTAAATATTAAGACTGAAATAAACCAAAGGCCAATTTCAGTTACATAAAAAGAAGCTAATTTTGGAAAATATTGATATTACATTAGTTAAGAATTAACAAATTCACTCCTACAGTTACAAACATCAGAAAAAGTTGTAAAAGATTAATCTGTCATTAAGATCTAGTAAAAAAAATAAACTTGGTAAGTAATTTTAAAAATATGTATTTCTTATAATATTTATGCAATGAGTACATAATAGAGCCAAATAAAACCATTCTAAGCATATCACTTAAAATCTAATAATATTTTAAAACAAAATAAGATTACAATTTGAAATCTAAAAGAAATTGAAATGTATACAAATTTTCAACAACTAGAATATAAATGAATAATTTCTGAATTGATAAAAAGAAAAACAAAAACAAACAATAAAAGTATCTTTGAGATTAAATTATATAATTCTCAGATTTTCCCCTGCATCCTAAAGTTTTTCGCTGTGATAAGAGACTATGCAAAAAAATTTTAAGATGTCATTACAAATAATGAAGTTGATAGACTGTTTCATCCCCACACTATAAGTAAACCATAATATATATTACAATTATATTTTCTTATATATTTCAGTTAGAGTTGAGTAAAATGAGAATTATAACCTAAAATGAGAATTCAAGATTCATAGCCAATAAAATAAGCTTAACCCAACCCTTACACCAAACAATAACTCAAACTGAAAAACAAACTTAAACACACTATGTAAAACAACAGTACCGTTAGAAAAATAACTTCAGATCTTTAAAACTAGGAAGTGTTTTCATAACAACAAAAACAGATATAACTCATAAAAAAATAATAAAAGAGCTCAAGAAATTGTACTTCAAAATGAAAAATTTTTTGTTGTTGTTTTTCTATGTGAAACCACAAGCTACAGGCTGAGAGAAAAATATTTCTTAATTATAATATGGAATATATAAAGAATTCTCAATTTTAAAGACTTGTTTAAAGGAAGAAATATTAATGTAGTTTAAAAACTAAACAAAATACATAAACAGTCAGAAAACACACAGATAGTAAAAAACTCAATGATAATTTTAACGAGCTATGAGAAAAATGACAATTAGAACTATGAATACATATACATACTACATAACTAATGTGGGTGGGGGCTAATAAAATATAGTGTCAATCCTGAAAAGGATATGAATGAACTGGGCTGCTCATAGATTATAAAACAGAAGAACAGAAACTCTGGAAAGTATTTGACAGCTTCTCATAATACTAAGCATATAGACACATGCTTACCACATAACCAGTCTTGATTCATCTAGACAAATAAAGTCTGTACATGAAGGCTCACAGCATTTTAGTGAAATAGTTGGAAAACTTGGAAATAATCCAAATGACCAAGTGACCTTCAACAGGTAAGCAATAAACAAACTGGGCCCGATAGTACAGCTACACAATGAAATAGTACTCGGTAACAAGAAGAAATAAACCATTGTTACATGCAATTAGGCTGTACCTCAAAGGTACTATGCTGAGGAGAGAAGAGGAAATGTCAGTCTCAAAAGATTGCATATAATATAATATATATAGCATTCTCAAAATGAAAAAAGTTATGGAGCTAGAAACTAGGTCAGTGGTTGTCAAATTCAGGAATGGTGGGACAGTCGTAATGTGAATTTTATGCATGAGGGATTTCTTTGTGGTCACAGAGCAATATCTCCACTGCGCGGCCAGTTTCATTAATATATATATCTCGATAAAGCCATGAAGAAGTAGACTCACACAAGAATAAGCATTTGTAAAACTGAGGAAACATGAATAAGGCCTGTGGATTGCACCAACCTCAACTTCCTCCTGTTGGTACCACACTAGAGTTATTCAACACATAGCATGGGGGGCGAGCCTGGAGAAGGGTACAGGAGTCTCCTTTGCGCTGTTTATGAAACTTCCTGTGAGTCTTTATTTGCTTCAAAATGCAATGGTTTTAGATACAATTTGCAATTTTTTCATTAAATGTCCTAAGAGTTTAAAAGCCCTGCTAACCTGCTATACACTCAATACTATGTTTTGATAACAGTTATTTCTAATCATGTCTTTCTACTTCTGTGATGTGTTGTCCAGCAATTTGCTCCATACAGCAGGAACAGTAGATAGCTTTTCCTGAAAGCTACAAGGAGGAAGTGAAACAAAAAGAGGCCTCCAATTGCTCCATTTCTAGCAATGGGGAATATAGCTTCAAAACCAAAACCAGGCCTGCCATCTGAAATGATCCAGAGGATGGACAGCTCTCACAGGTACCAGAAACACAAAAGAACAGAAGGAGAAGAGGAATCAAAAGTAGGGAACTGGTTTGTTCTTGATAGGGAATGACAATGGCTGGGAAAGGGACTACAGAAATGTCAGCCATGAACTCATTTGTGAATCCAGGAATAATAGTCTATCTAAGGAAAGAATTGCAAAAACTAATTAAAGCAATGGCATCTCAGGTATTAGTGACTAATTAATCTATAGTTTCTAACAATATAGAAGGATAATGGAAAATAGATCCCAATCTCTTAGGAAGAAAACACTAGCATGACTCCAGAAGTCCCTAGTCCTCAGACACCAAATGGGAATGTCACTCTGGCACAAAAATCCTTTATTCCTGTCATCAAAGATGAAATCACTGAACTTGCCTATGATAACATAAGCCTACATCTATTTGAAAAGTATGTTCTGGCAAGACAGTACTAATTACACCTGAAAAGCTCCACAAAAGCAAAACAAAATGACAGATGAGCAAAGTCTCCTAAGGTTGCATATCCATGGTTAGATAACAAATCTTTGCTTGAAGATTGAGCCCAGAAGCTGAGATCACCAATGGGTACAGTGTTCATTATCCAAACATGAGGACTTCGGTCTGAGGTCCTCGAAAGACCTTCATAAAGTCAGTCACAGTAGCACAGGTACCTGTTATCTCTGAGCTTCCGTGCTGATTAGAACTTGACTCAGGAGGATTCCAGGAGTTTAAGAGGTCAAATCATGTAACACATGCAGTAGCCGACAACAAAAAGATTCTGGTTCAAAAACAAGGTGTCCTCTGACCTCCACGTGTACAGCGTGGCATATTTATACCGCTACTTACACACAAAAGCATACACAAACGTGAATGTGTGCACTCACACGTATATGTCACATACAAACACACAATAAAAAAACAGAGTATAAATTAACTGACATCTTAAATGTATTCTTTTTCTCTCACAAATATTGTTTTCCACATAACTGAAAGATAAGCCAACTACTAATTAATAATGAGTGAAGCAATTTTTAAATGTTTTCATATTTTTAAAGAATATACTGTCTATGAAATTTGAAAGGGGAGACAACAGAGCTCCCTAAGACATGATGTCTATTAAGCCAATAAATGAGTTCAGCATTGTTGAAGCCAGGCAACCAAATGTCTCTATAGTTCTCCAAGAAAGGAATCTAAAATAAACACAGGTCACATCTCATAGCAATGAGCCAGAGGGTGACATTAAAGTATATGGCTACAGCCCTCTCTTGAGAAGGGGGTGGGGTGGGGCCAAGAGGGGCAGGGGGCTGGATGTGGCTCCCAAGTATTTACTTATCCATGGAGATGATGGGCTGTATCTTGCTCTCTGTGCTAGGTCTCTTCTGCTTTAGCCTGATGCCTCCTCTTTGGAAAAGAGAAAGAGCTCTTGAAAGGGATATGAGTTGGAAAGGGGGCATCTCTCAGGAAGAAGCCATGCAACTTAAAGCCTTGATGACTCTGGCTCACTTCCAGGTCAAGATGACCACAGCACCCTGTTGATTGGCAACTAGTACTGGAAAAGATCAAGATATCTAGCCTATGTCTGACTAACTAAACATAGTAGATCTACATGTCTACACAGTAAGACCATGGGTGTGGATTTGCCCGTTAATCTTATGAGGATAGAAATCAAATCCTAAAGTTAAATGCCAAGGAGCAGAAAGCTATAAACTGATCCTTGTGGAAGCCAGAACTTTTCCACCTTTAATTTCAGGGAGAAATTTAACCCTCTACTGCTATAAGACTGGCTTTCTAGTAAGTGGAACTAAGTGTATAATTCCCACATGATATTCCCACATTTCTTTAACAGTGTGCCTGTCAACACTGTGAAGGTACTCACACCTAAATATAACTGGTGGATTGGAGCTTACTAAAGAAAATTAATAGGATAATATTTAGTAATAAATAGCATTGGTAAGGCAAATAGTTTCTGAATATTTTGGAAACTCCAACCATACTCATGCAAAATATAAACTTAGAAACTTCAGTTTTAGATTGCAGTACTAAAGTATCTTATCTGCTCAGAGATTGTACCTCATGTAGCTGACTATTCAATAGCATCACTAAATACATATAAATATTGCATTCCTTTATTTCCTATATGTTAAAGGATCAGATTTATCAAAAAACTACCTTGACATCACCAAATATCAAAAAAACAAAGAAAAGGCAGGGCTACCAAATTTAATTTTTTTCTTACTAACAAACAGTCATGCTCAGACCACACTTTCATTTTTGAACATTTAAGCAACTTACATCGGTCTTATTTTCAAAGTTATCCTGGCTATTAGTAAACTCGGTGTGATCATCCGTTGAAGCTTCCCGAGTTCAGGGGGAAGAAAATCCCTGCAGGTGTTTGATGCTGAAGACTATGAACACTTACCAGTCAGATGAAAGGAGAGAGAAGACGGGAGGGAGATCAAGAGAACGGAGTTGGGGTTCTGCAGGCTAGCATTTACCTTTCAGGGAAAGCAGCTTTGTGTTTCTTACGTTCCTGGACTCATGTTGCCTTCAGCTTACAGTGAACTGGCAATTACCTCCTCATTTCCACTCCAAATTAAGGATCAAAGTTTAAACTTGCTCTTTTCCTTCTCTACTACATTGTGATTAAAACTGCCACCTGCCTCACCTGATTCATCCAATCACCTCTCCAGGACAAAGAGTGAGTCCCTCCAGAAAGAGCAACAAAGTTAATTAGAAAAACAAAGAGTAGTGGTGAGTTGAGAGTCTGAGCTTGATTTTTTAAAAAATTGCACAAAAGAATGTTAACAAAATAAAATGCAGTGAAAATAATATTTAAGCTGGGCAGTTAGCTAATATCATCAAATTGTGGCAAATTAAGCATCTTTGCATATATCTGTAGTCCTCAAGAGACTCCAGAAAGCACCTTTCTGTGGATTCAAATCTATTTGACAAATTATAAGAGCTGCAATTCTTGTCTTAAGATATCTTGTCTTATTCCTAAACTTCGTAATCCAACCACTTCACAGTATTTTTATACTTAGCATGTGTCTTAACGTTTTATTGCTGTGAACAGACACCATGACCAAGACAACTCTTTTTAAAACAACATTTAGTTGGGGCTGGCTTACAGGTTCAGAGATTCAGTGCAGTGTCATCAAGGTGGGAGCATGGCAGCATCCAGGCAGCAGCAGGCATGGTACAAGCAGAGTTGAGAGTTCTACATCTTCATCTGAAGGCTGCTAGCAGAAAGTGACTTTCAGGCAGCTAGGACCCACACCCACAGTGACACACCTACTCTAACAAGGCAATACCTCCTAATAGTGCCACTCCCTGGCCCAAGCTTATACAAACCATCACAGCATGTAATGGACCTAAGGTTAGAGCCAAAATTATCTGGATTATTTGTACATAAAAAGCCACAACCACTAAAATGCTGAACCACTGAACAGGGAGTGTCCAACCCCACTGGGTATGTCTGTAGCACAAACTCTATACTTAAGGCTAAGGGAACATTGTAGAAACAGTCTAAGAGTGAAAAAAAAGGTCCAGGAAGCCTGCTGAAAGAGTATACCTTCTAACTATACAAGGAAACTGCACTCACCAGTAGAACTACCTAAACCAGACCTGAACTATATAACAGCACTAATTGGTATGGTACCAGGATGAGGGAAACTTCAGTCTTCCAATTACAGATGAAGAGCTACTGGCAACTGGAGACTAATGAGGGATAACAAGTCTTCCCAAAGATGAGCCCTTAACTGGTTATCCAATACCAAGTAATTTATACCGAAAACATATACAAGCAAGCTACACTTAATGAACTAGTTGGGATGTATTTATATTATTTATTCATGTGTGTATGCGTGTGTGAGTGTGTGTGTGTGTACATGTGTGTAAAACAATGACAATTTTAATATAAGAGGCCATGGATTTAAGGGGGAGTGAGGGACAAGGGAGGGTAGAAGAGAATGAGGTATGAGAAGAGAATGAGAGCAATGTATTTTAATTAATTTTGTACTTTGGAAAAAAATAAGGTTTAGATGAAACCATTAATCACACACACAAAAACAAAAATAAAATCAAGTTTTACAAGTTAGTTGCCATAGCTACACAGTAGCAGAGAATATACAATGAAATTATTAAATAAATCAATAAATGTAAATTATAAAACTGCATGGTTAATGTTTTCTTTTTGTTGACGTTCCAGGTTCCTATTACCCCTAACACAAAATGAATTATATATTAAAGCACTGTGGATTCAAGACTGTAGTGAACAAATACTGCTAAGCAGATATCACCACAAGAAAAGATTTCTCTGTGTGTGTGTGTGTGTGTATGTGTGTGTGTGTGTGTGATTAATGTGTTCTCACGCAAGCATATACATACTAACTTTAGGTGAAGGGTACCCAGTAGTCCCAATTCCATCAGAAAAACAGGTTTCTATCCATTTAATATCTGTTAAAAGAAGCCTATTCTATGCTTCCAAATAAGAGCACCATTGCGCTAACCCTCCCTTACACTTCACAAGGACTGTGTAATCACATACCTAGGGCCCAGCGTAGTGAGAGCTGGAGGAAAACCAAGAAGTTATCATGTAAAGAGAGATTTATTCCCAGGTGGTGCAGCTGGCACAGGCGCCTGTTCTAAACAGAATGTCCTATCATGTCTGTTCAAGTCACTTGGAAAATGAGAAGAGGTCAGGGACTCTTGGCCACTGCTATCGATAATCCAAGAGTGACTCTGGAATTAGGACGGATCTCTGTTGCAAATGAGTGTCCCAGTACAGGAAAGCGGGTCAGCTGCATCTGAGAATTCTGGTTTCTCCCTGCCTTCTAAAACCACGGACATTTGATATTCTTCAGAATCCACAGAGTGGCTGGGGGTGCGGGGAAAAAGTACACCAGTAAATCACATTTAAAATGCTTGTGCTAGGAGAAACACCCCTGGGTTTGATCCCTGACACTTTACATCAAACATCCTAAGCTGCTGCGTCTCAACACAAGGACAGGACTTTGTCATGAGACAGAAGCGAAAAATGCAGGAATCAGAAGTATGTAAAACCACAGCCCGATCTGGGACTCCATCAAATGCACTACGCAGTAAAGCAGAATGTGTTGGCACACCTTCAAGAAGGTATCCATAAGTGTATTAAGTGTCTACTTGATATAATTTATTGTCTGTTATTTTATCAAAGAAGACAAGAAAAGGTCTGTATAATTATTTCCTTGTACTAAGCTAAAAGATTCCCTCTTACAATAACAAACAGAATTTATGTGTGTTCCAGACATCTTTCTTTTTATCCAATGACTTTCCTAAACTCCCACCCCAAATTCTTTTATATATACAGGTAACTATAAAAAAAATATTCAACATTCAGTGTTAAAGGAACATAAGTGGAAAAATGCTATCTTGCTTCCAATTATTTTAACTTTTACTGTCCCTTACAGAACACCTTGCCCCATGTCTTGTTAGAGGGAACAAACTGGGGTTGGATGAGAGACAGAGGATATGAGAGACACACAGAGATTAGATTAGAATGAAGAGCAGGATCCAGATAGTGCAGACCGCTGTAGGTTAACAGAAATGAGGAATTACTGAAAGGGTGCAAGCAGAATAGTTTCAAAATTGTCTGAGTTACCTTTCTGCTACTGTAAGAGAACACTATGGCCAAGGCAGCTTAAAAATGAAAAGTTAGTTGAGCTCATAGTTCCAGAAGGTTACCAGTCCATGATGGAGAAGTGGAGTTATGACAAAGGTTCACAGGTTGAACTGCAATCACAAAGAGAACAAACCAGAAGTAGGGGAGGCTCTCGTCATTCAAAGCCTGTTTGCAACCATGGAAACTAGGCTGTACCTACTTAAACGGCACCATCAGCTGGGGACCAAGGATTCAGATACTGGCGCTTATGAAGGCATTCTCACTTAAACCACTACAATAATCACATACTCCTGTTTCAACGTTCACTCGTCATATTGGGAGCAAAGAGGGTAGAACAGATGGAGTACGGCGAACATCTGAGAAAAGAAGTAAGAAAGAAGTAAGAGCTCCGAAGCTGTTCTTACACCTATCTGGATGCACCAGCCGCTTGAAAGAAGGTAACAATAGCCATGCAGACTAGTGCGGATTCTAAGAGTCAAGTGACGCAACTGCCCAAACTGAGAGATGAAGAGAACTTGAGAACTTATCAGGGATGGCTCAGTTGTTAGGGTGCTTTCCTCGTAAGCATAAGGTCGAAGTTCAATACCCAGAAGCCATGAGTAAAAAGTCAGATAGTATGCACTGTACTTCTTATGCTAGCCTGAGGAGGCAGACAGACAAATCCCAGGGGCTCCCTGACTAGCCAGTCTAGTCTATTTGGTGAATTCCAGGAATGAGAGAATCATTCTAAAAATTGGTATATCAACACATGACCTCATTCACCCCAATACATGAATGCACATGCATGAAGAAAATGCTAAGTTTCAAGACTAAGTCATTCATCAATGAAGACACCACAATCAAATGGGGTATGAAAAGAAAAATAGCTCTGAGATGAAAAACTATATATTCAGGTTATGTATGCTGGACTTCCTGGGCTCTTGACTATTAGAATAATGCTGTAGACCAGCACAAAAATCTGGAACAAAAAAAGATTTTTAGTATCTTCAAGAGGTAGAAACTACAAGCAAGATATAAATGTCTAAGAAAAGAATATCATGCAGAAATGAAACAGCATATACAAGAAGATAATGGCATGGGGACTAGGGAAGCACCCTGGGATCTCTTATATTATATGGTCGGAAGTAAAACCTATAAAAGTAATGAAGGAAAAGCAAAACCATGGCTATGGGGAGCCAAGAGTCAGTAATAGACAATGCCAACGAGAAGGAATATATACAATAAATTATCAAGATGATGTTTATGAATTCCTTTTTTATTTATATTTTTGTTTTCAATACATTGTGACTACAGTTTCCCCTTCCTCAATGTTTATGAACTTCTTAAGAACAGTTTTAATAGGAGCTAAAGAGATGGCTAAGTGGATGAGAGCATTTGCTAGCTCCAGCAGGGTATCCAAGTTCGGTTCCCAGCATCCCACCCACACAGGAAAACAAACAACTGTCTATAATTCCATTTTGAAAAATCTGGCCTCTACAGATACCGACCCACACAGCATTCACTCACAAAGACACACCCCAAATACACACACACACACACACACACACAAATGATAAGAATGGAATAAAGAACAGTTTTAGTATAAAAAGTTTAATCTCAGCACGGCATACACTATGCCTATTTTCAGAGGCAAGCCAGAAAAAAATGTATCCTGTCTAAGATGATGGCTGGAAGATGAACTATCATACTATACACTTAAATAGTATATAAAGTTTAAACAAATGGTACTCATTAGCAATAAAGTGCTGCATGTGTCTGAGCAGTGCTCAAAATGTCTGTTTAGATAAGGAGATAAGCCTAAGCCAAACCAGTGGTTCTCAGTGCCTTAGGAACTAAGACACCACTCAGTAACACAATGACAGTTATGAAGTAGCAATGGAAATAAACTTATGACTGTAATCTCCTAAGACCATGGGAAATGTTTTCTCAAGGCCACAATCACATGGTTGAGAACCTCTTGCTTAGACCAACAGCTCAATACGAAGTGCTCCATTCTAGGAAAAATATATATATAAAGAAAAATCATAACTTCATTTTCTCTTTTCCAGGCTCCAAGAACTGAAAAGGAAATTTCAAAACAAATTCTTCATAATCCTACATCAGTGAATGACTGCTGTGAGGAGAGCCCCTGGCCAACTCACAAGGCCATGTAAGATGTGAGCAAGCAAATGTGGTCGCTAATGAGAACTGACTGGAGTACATCAACAGCTTTATGGAAATTAGAGAGAGCCAAGTAGGAGACTGTCACCACAGGAACAAATCAATGAGACAGTGATCACACACTAATGTACTTACTTTTTACTTTTATGATGCAAAGTAACTCACACTCTAGAGCTGAGTTGCCAAAAGATGCTTCCTTAACCAAGGCTTTGAGAGCTGTCTATGGGTAAAAGGGCTTTAACTCATTTGTGAGGGAGGAACCCTCATGGCCTAGTCACGTCTTAAAGGCCTCAGCTCTTTATACAGCACACTTGTAGCACCTAAAATTTACAAAGGCCACATCTAAACCACAGCAATCAATGACCATGATGACATTATGAAAACTTTTTATCCTCCACCAGTTAACAAGTCACCACTGCCAAATGCCAAATTACTGTTGGACATGCCTAAATGGAACATGTGTGCTGCATAACGGCAATTACCCAGAACCAAGGACATAAGGAGATTCCAGGTCACAGAGAAGCACATAAGGACCCGCTGGGCCAGACTTTTCACCAAGAACATTGGATTCCCTCACTTCTTTACTTTGGCCTTTGTTCCTCTCATTAATTTTGACAAACCATGAAAGATGACTATAATTGCTTCAATCCCAGTGGAGTTGAATATGAAGTACACACAAAAAAAGAAGTAAATAAATGGTGTTTGCTTGTGGCTAGTGAAAACTAGAAACAGGTCACAGGCAAAGTATTTCCACAACTCTTGCTTTAGAAATTTCTTACAGGTCATTTTACAAATCACACAAGTAGACTCAGAACAAAAATAAGCACCTCCAAGAAAAGCTGGACATTAACTTTAATCATCTCCTGTTTTAATTTGTGTGGGCATTATAACAAAGTGATTTTATGTTAAAAATTCTAAGGTGAAAATAGATGAAGTATAAAGCAGACAGGGACAGAGGAAAGTCTTTACCACATTCCTTTTTATATTGTATTCATTTTGATCCATGTAAATATGTTTCATACAAAATTAGAAAAAGGAGATGAAATATTTGCTTTTGTTCTAAAAATCACTTATTTCAAAATCCGATCAAGTATTCTAACTGTAAGGAGAGCATGCTAATTACCTCAGAGGACACGGGCGTGCATATTCAGAAGGAAATGTTAGCTGGGCGGTGGTGGCACAGGCCTTTAATCCCAGCACTTGGGAGGCAGAGGCAGGCAGATTTCTGAGTTCGAGGCCAGCCTGGTCTACAGAGTGAGTTCCAGGACAGCCAGGGCTACACAGAGAAACCCTGTCTCAAAAAACAAAAACAAACAAACAGAAGGAAATGTTGCCAAACTCCTGCCCAATCCTTAACCGAAGGTCATTATTACATGCTTCAAGTGAGCATCAGGCCAGCCCGTTGCTTTGAGGAGGGATCCTCCTTTATTAGAATACGTAAACTCTAGAATGAGATGCCTACCATTTAGAATTCCAAGAATGGCATTTTTCTAGTAAGTCACTTAAGTGAGTATGTTTAATAACATGACAAAGAGAAGATGTAAGCTTTAAGGGTTTTTGTGTTTTCAAGTCACATCAACCCACGTTCATAATCACCAATACCACTAATTAGCTCGATGTTTTCTCTATGATTAAAAAAAAAGTCTATAGTCTGTTGCCAAGGTAGGTTTGATTTTTGTAGTATCTAGGCTTCAAAGGAGAAACTAGTATCACAAATATGACTGCAACAAAATATTTGAAATCAACTCATAACTACTCTAACTTATATTCAAGCTACTTTTATTTTCAATCTTAACCTGAACACATTGTAATTATAAAATTCTAGTAAGTGGAAAGCCTAGTGGGAGAGGAGCTAAACTTAGAGGCTTTTGAGTTGGGCTCTGCAAGTTAGCTCTCCATGCCCTGTTGCCCTGTTTCCTCTCCTGGAAGGTAAGGTCAAACACCCGCAACGGTAGCTCTTCTGTGATGGCTTAAGCGAGAAGAGGTCTGATCTGATCGACGATTAAAGTGAAACGAAGATTAATGCACTCACTCACGAGAGCAAACCCTAGGGTGCAAGGTGTGGAAAGACTGCCTGAAAGACTGCACAAAACGCTGCTCGGAAGGAGACTACAAAGTTGGAAAGGTACAACGACACACGCCTCGGGTCACGTCCACTGCGACTCCCAGGGCCAGAGGGTGGCTCGGGAGTCCCGGAAGCGGCTGCGTGGCTCCAGCGCTGCCGGTCCCAGCACGTCGGGGAGGGCGAGCGGCCGGGGACCGCGCGCACGGGGCGGACGTGCAGCGAGAAGTTTACTCCGGGCTGCAGGAACGCCGGGGAGCCGGAGCCACGCCCACCGCATGATTGGCGCGCGAGGGGGCGGGGCCGCGCGGAGGGGAGTAGGGAGGCGCGCGCGCGGGAAGGCCGGCCGCAGGCGGAGGGCAGTGGAGGGGGCCCCCGGTACCTGCGCTGGAAGTCCGCGGCGTAGGGCTTCAGGTACGGGTCAATCTCCAGGAGCCGGGCCAGCTCCGGCACGTCGGCCAGAGCGGCCTCCAGTTGAGCTTCGGAGCCCGTTTCCGCTGCCGCAGGAGCCGCCGGCGTCGCCATCTTCGCCGCAGCCCGAGTAGCCGAGGCCCGAGAGGGTCGAGTGGTCCGCGTGGAGGGCGAGCGGCAGGGCGGAGCCGGGCGAGCCTAGGCGAGCCGCCGGGGACTTGCCCTTTATAGCGGCGGAGCGGGCCAGGGTGAGCCCGGGACGCACGTCCTCAGCGCGGGCCCCCGCCCACTCCTGGGGCCGGCCCCTGGAGCCCTGAACAGTGCTGGCTGGTCACCCGGAGGCGGGTCTCACCGTCCCCTCTCCCTCCCCCTTCCCCTTCCTGCCTGGTGGTCACCTCTCCTTAAACACCTGCTCTCATTTCTTGAGTTTTTTTTTCTAGAGGCGATGATTTTCAAAAAGTAGGAAATTCACCAGGACAACGTTAAAAAGTAAATAACGTGAAACTATTTAAAATCTTAATGTCATTTAACAATCCCACTGCCCTAAATTTAATTCCTCTCATGAGTTTAACCAAGAGAGTCTTTAAAGATTTTTGCATAGTTATGCATGCATAGCCAGGTCCCTGAAGTCACATCAAGAACAAGAACTTTCCTGGTTCCCTATAAAGAAATCAGGCATTGGTGTTTCCACAAGCTCTTCACCAACAAATCTGTCTTTGATGAGACATGACTGGGAGAACATCAGTAAACTGCACTGCACTCTCCTGCTTAATCACAGTGATGAAGCAAAAACTCTCCTGGCCAACCTCCCAAGTATAACTACCCTGTGTCCTTTCAGTACAGTGGTTCCTTTTTAAAAACACAGAATGGGGGCCTGATGACATAAAGGCTCACTAGGTAAAAAGTACTTGACAAGGCATAGAACCAGAATTATATCCCCAGAACACACGTTGTGGAAGGAGGGAATCAACTTTCATGTATTGTCCACCCCTGGCACATGGATGTATGTACACAGACTTGGACACCAGGAGAAATGGACCCTGCTACTCAGGAGGTTGCAAGCTACTTTGCACTTCAAAACTGGGCAGGCTTGAGTATAATGTTCTGAGTTGAAATCTGGAAATGTAAAATCATAGAATATAGGAAGAAGGAACAGTATTGATCAGCCTTGGTATATGAACATCTAAAACACGGTTTTGTGATGAATTTAAGAAATGAAGACTATTAACCTCAATGTGAATAGCTAAAGGTCTTAGATAAAGGTCTAAAACAAAGAATCTGCTATTGGGGGGAGGACTTGAACCCAGAAGTAAAGTACCTAGTAAACATCCAAATCTATAACTTCAATTTTTTCTTTTCATAAGTCTAAATTTTCATCACTTCACACTGAAGTTGCCACTAGCTGACTAAGAGACCTGAATCAACTATCTTTTTCATAATGTTAGCATTCACCTGTTAGTGTAAAACCAAAGCACTGATTAGGAGGGGGAAAGGGAAGGGGGGTGAGAAAAGAAAATTAAAGTTTTCGTGAATACACACCTTCTAAAATCAGCTTTTATCGCTTTCATCCAAACGGCTATCAGCCACATCTTCCCATTCTGACCCACTCCCTGTACTAGTGTTTCCCAGGGTGACGGTGATCTGAGTTCCCTGTGCATCCCGGGGAAAATGTGCGTTCTGAGTTGGGGATCAGAATATATTCTTAACTACTTTCAGGGGATACTGATGCTGCCAGTTTTACATAATTAGATTAGCTAAACTTTACAGTATACATCAAATAATGTCATTAGCAGTTTAAATGGCATGCCATTTCACTTAGAGTGAAATATAAACTTGGCTTTCCTTAAAACATCGATGCAATCTGTAGTCACTTCCTTTCTTATCCAGTTTCCTTGTACTGTAGTGGATCAGACCCTCCAGCATCTGGCAGAATTCTAGGAGCACTGAGATTGCTCTTTTCTTGGGAATTCTCTTCCTTAGCTCCTTTCTTTCCAGCCATCATTAAGAGAGCTGGTCTTAGAAGTCCATAATTCTTTCTAAATATACTACTTCAGCCCATTCTCTTCTATGCTACAGTAAACACAGTGTAAGCTCTGTGTTAATCTTTAAAAGGCAAGCTTTATAAGAGCAGGAACCTAGTTTACCTCAAGTTTCATACACCAGCCTCTTGCCCACAAAGCACGGCGACATAGGATTTTAAGACCCACTGTCATAAGTATCGCATAAGTCCATTTCCGGTGGAGCTGGTGCACCAGAATCAATATTGATCAAATGCACCTCTTTTAGTTCTGGTTTTCAAGGAACAGCATTTGCTGCTGACATTTAGGTTGCACTGCAATAAGACGCAGCCAGGGAGGAGTAGCAACCTAGGCAAAGTGTTTCTGAAATGGGGAATTGAGGAATTCAGGACAGGAAGGAGTAAAAGGAAGGAGAGAAAGGAAACTAGCCTCAATGGTGTCCAGAGAAGCCGGAGAGTGCCAGGCAGTGAGCAAGTGCTGGTTCCTGTTTGGCTTTGCAGATCTACAGTTAGGAGGGGTCGAAGAGAAAACTGAGGGTCTGATCTGTATTTAAAATACTCTCCCTGAGGATGCACCTAAGCCTGCAGTGACTTGAAGAACCAGGGTGGAGGTGATACCTTCTCAGAGGAGAAGGGGAGGGGGTCTGTATGAGGAGGTACTGAGAGAAGGGGGGCTGATACTGAGATGTAAAGCAAATAAATAAAAAAATATGTAAACTATTTTAAATGATAAAAAAAAAATAACCTCTCTGGCAAATGGTTCAGAAGAACAGAAAGTAGAGAATTAGGAGACAACAATGATACTCAGGAGAGAAGACGACAGACTAAGATTGAGAGGATGAAGGAATGAAGATGTGGAATTTATGATAAATGCCCAAGGAATTCAGAGGTAATTTAGATATTTTTAAGCTTCTCAGGGGTGCTGCGGTAGAGTACCACAAACCTGATGATGTAGATGAACAGAAATCATTTCAGTTACCGCTCAGCCTAACCATAACCTCCTCAGCCACTGGCTTTGCCCCTGCTTGCATTGCCCTTCCTAGGAAGTAAGTCTTAAGTCCAATAGGAAAGCAGGTGTTTGCATCCATTAGTCCTGCCTGTATGCCACCAGTGTGCATACCTTGTATGCTGGTAACATAGCATGCAAGATCCAGGCTAAGAATAGTAATAGCAGCTTTCCCCCAGTAATTTGACTGGGAGTGGGAGGGACGATAGCTAAGCCTCAGGCTGATTTCTCCAAGTCATACAACAACTATGTGGTGTCTTCAGCAATAAGAACTTCCTGTCTAGTTTCAACATGCAGCCAAGAACAGTGGCAATGACCCTTATGGTTTGCCAATGCTGAGATGTCTCTGGCCAACAGCTGGTCAAGAGATAGCCAATCTCTGGCACTCTGATTTTCTTTAACAACTTTATGGCTGGGAGAATCTTTTTCCTCCTGCACAAGTTGCCCTTGTTTGCACTCTTCACCTTCTTTTATTGTCCTCCTAGATGCTTCTCCAAATCTGTATGGCACCCAAAGGCTAGCGTTATACAATAAAATGTTTTCACAAAGGGTGAACTTTATCTCTCAAGTTCCATCCATTTCTAGAAACTGCAAATTGGCCTTAGGATTTAACAACTAAGGGAATACTAAAAGGACGCATGAGGCATATGCAATACAGCATGACAAGATCTCAACACATATCAATTACTTCCTGAAAAAAAATACACTATGTAAATACATAAAGCTGTGTTGGAGACAGTAGCATGGATAGTTCTACCTTATTTAATACTATAATCTACAATCATGCTCCACAAACTGCCATGCCTTCTCATCCTAGAGAGTCGCCTTAGTGCTGATGTATGTATTTCTCTACTCCCAGAAAGCCAGATAGGGCAGGTTTGCATTCTGTGAACCTGCCTGGAGGGAGAGTGGGAAACACGACTGTGTTCTTACCTGCTAGACCTGCAGTGCAAGCTAGATTCCTAGATCGAGCAGGCTCTGGGCCAAATCCATGGCCTTTACCTCTCCATCAGCCACATTTGACTGCTGAAAAAGGTTCAGGTGTGGGTGGAAAGTCTTTACTCTCAATAAACTTTCTTGTAGACTAAAAGTGTGTACAGCATATGCTGGGAAAAATAGTTGTACACCACAGGACAAAAGTTACATTCTCCTGCACTGTTTTCTTGTTGTTTAGACTCTAACTATTTTCCCCCCTTAGGTACTGCAGGTTGAAAACTGTCCTGTTTGCCATCGGGTGACCTAAGTAGACCCTTTTTTGTCTGCTTTCCCCTTCTTTTCTTTCTTCTTGATTCGTTAGCAGTTTAAGAACCTGATTTACTTGCTAGTCTAAATCATTCTTATCTGTCCCAACCTTTCTTGCCCCTTAAAGATCATTTCCATCGTGAGGGTTCAACAAAGCCACGAAAGCCTCGTCTCAGTTCTAAAATCCCTACTCAGATAACTCCTTAACTGTACTGTAAGCAAAGTCCTATCAGGCCTTTTGAAGTAAGCTGCAAACTTTTCTCACTGCCCATTTCTCCTTCAGTAATTCTTGTCCTTCCCCAGTAATCTCCCAGTTCTTGGCATTCCTGGGAAACTCAGCTGTCAGCAGTAGTTCCTGTCTGTAATAGCTCCAACGACCCAGTCCGTCAGAGAATGGCTGACTGTGTACTGCCTCAGTTTATACAATCTTCATATCAAGGAGGAATGCTGGCTGCCTTGCTCAGATATCTCTGCTTTCAGGGCATCTCCACCAATCACATATTCCTGTGTCCCACTGTGATACAGTGAGTCACATCGCAAAGAGTAATTTAAGCTTTGTTTAAATCTCAGAATGGGGGGATGGATCTCTAGAAGGCATAAAAGCCAGGTGTGATGACATACATGTTACTGTAAACCCAGCACTAGGTGGGTGGAAAGAAGGGAATCCCCAGGCCCACTGTCCAGCCTGCCTTACAGAAATGCAGAGCTCCATTCTCAGTGAAAGATTCTGTCTCCAAAAATAAAGTGGAGGGGCTAGAAAAATGGCTCAGCAGTTAAAGCACATACACGTAAAGTTCCTACAGAGGACCTGAGTCCAGTTCCAAACACCCCTGTCTGGCTGCTTACAGCCGCCTCATCTCCAGCTGTAGGGAGATGTAGCACCTCTGAATTCTGTAGGCACATGCTTTTACAGGCACATCATACCCACAAACACACATGCACATAGACATATTTTTAAAAGATAAAAATAAATGTTTAAGACAAAGTAGGCTGAACAGATGGCCAGTAGTTAAGGGTACTCGTTTGTTTTACAGAGGCCATGGGTCACTTTCCAGCACCAACAGTGTCTCACAACCATCCATAAATGCAGTTCCAGGAGATCTCGGGCTCTCTTCTGACCTTTGCACATATGTGATCCTCATTCATACAATACCCATGCTCATAAAATAACTTGACTATAGTAGAAAAGCAATTGAAAAAGACACTATATCAATGCCTGACCCACATGTGCCTACACTAGCACAACCACACACATACACACATAGAGAAGCCCTAACTCAAGCAGTTCAGATGTACAGAATTCCCTCATTGTTACATTTTCTTGCACTCGGTCATTAAGAACCCTATCTGAATGCAGCATTGGACATTTTTTTCTTGGACCTGAAAAATATCTCATCACTTCCATCTTCTTTCTACCTCTTCCTTATCCGTTATTCCTATAAGTTGAAATTTTTTTTTGAAAAGCAAATTTGAACATTTATAGTCTTTTATCAGAGGTCAGTGTAATCTACTGAATCTAGTGATTAAAACATGAAGCCTTCATTTTCAAATTCTTTTTTTGCCATTTAGTTTATGCAGTAGTATCTCTGTGTGTGATAGGTTACCAAGTAGTAAACAGATAGAAGCTGAAAGCACTCAGTATCAAAAAAACCCAAAAACCAGAAAACCCCAAATCTGCCAGTTGTGGTGGCATAGACCTTTAATCTCAGCACCTGGGAGGCAGAAGCAGGCAGATCTCCATGAGTTTGAGACCAGCCTTGTCTATGAACCAAGTTCTGGGCCAGCCAAGTCTACATAATGAGACCCTGCCTCAAAAATATAAATAAATAAATAAAAGCACACCACTTACTGAAATCTCATGGTTTCTGCCTTGTGAGTTTTCTGGTGGGCGACAAGGTTTGATTTACAGCTAAAGAATTTTCTCTCAGAGACGAATGTTCTCCATGTGGAAGTGCTTTTGGGAAAAAGTCATATCTCATCTACCATCAGAGAACTCACACAGGGGAGAAGCCCTATCAGTGCTCGGAGTGTGGGAAGGCATTTATCCAGAAGATGACGCTCACAGTGCACCAGAGGACTCATACAGGGGAGAAGCCCTACATCTGCAGTGAGTGTGGGAAGTCCTTCTGCCAGAAGACAACCCTGACCCTCCATCAGTGGATCCACACCGGGGAGAAGCCCTATATCTGCAGTGACTGCGGGAAGTCCTACCAGAAGGCAATCCTCACTGTGCACTACAGAATACATACAGGAGAAAAATCCAACGGCTGTCCCCAGTGTGGGAAAGCCTTCAGTAGGAAATCAAACCTCATTCGCCACCAGAAAACTCACACAGGAGAAAAATCCTATGAATGTCAAGAGTGTGAAAAATTCTTTAGCTGGTTGAAATTTTTTGAATCTCAGAAAAGAGTCTAGTACAGATAGAATTTGTACTAACATTTTTATCCCCTCCTTTCTCTCCTCTGACCCCCATTTTCCCAACCAAACCAGAGGTTAATACAAGAGAGAATAGCTGTGTATCTCTTTCCCATTGTAATTACTTTCTTGTATAGGCAGATCCTTCTGTGCAGACGTGACCTACAGCAATGCATATAACTGACAACACAGCCTACTTATCCTTGCCTCAAAGGTACTACCCTTAGAAATTGTAATATCTTCTCTAGGCCATTGGACATTTGGGAGAAGGGGACAGCTGCTCAATCATGTAGCTGATCCAATGCATAAAATCAAAATGCTACCCAGCATGGTATAGTAGGATATGACCACCTTGGGATTTCCTCCCAAGGACGATCAACTAGCAAGTAGCTCTGCTTTGGTTACATGTCTTATCACTCACAGAAAGCATGTAACTCCCATTACAACAAGTAGACACACCAACACATACAGAATGGGACAAGCATTGTCTCTGTGGATGATCTATAGTCAAACAGATCAGCCTTAGTGGCACACTCACCAGAAACCACAGAAACTGTGTAGCAGTTCCATGGAAACTTATCTTTGGTTCTGTCCTTGCCTGTTTGTGCAACAATTGTTTTCCGTGACTTGATTTGGGAAGATTGGAGAAATGTCTCTATACTCAAGGAGGAGAACTAATGGCAAACTCAATGACACAACTGCATCCAATAATGTATGAATTACCTCTTCACACACGAGTTTTCCTTCTAGCACCTCTGTAGACCTGGATTTGTAGATACAAATTGCTTAAATTTGGGTTTTATCTATTTGTGATAGGTCATTTTGCTGGCTATAACATTCTAAGTTGACATATGTGGTCTCTTAGAGTTGTTGGTTATCAATCTGTCCAGGCCCTTCTGAGTTTTAACATCTCCATTGAGAAGTCAAGTGTCACTCTAATAGGCAGAGTTTTGACTTACCATTGCTTAATGTACTGTGAATGATTTGGGTTGTGACTCAATTCTGCATAAGACAAAGGAAGCAAAGACAAGATGTCTCTCAAAGATTAGTGGAGCATCACTGAAGCAGCGCACAGAAAGCAGGAGATACTGCCTTGGTGTCTGTGATGGTCACTATATGCTTGGCCTAGGGAGTGGCACTATTTGGAGGTGTGGCCTTGTTGGAGTAGGTATGTCACTGTGGGCCTGGGCTTTAAGACCCTACTCTTAGCTGCCTGGAAGCCAGTATTCTGCTAGCAGCCTTCAGATACAGATGTAGAACTCTCAGCTCCTCCTGCACCATGCCTGTTTGGACCTCACAATGCTCCCACCTTAATAATAATGGACTGAACCTCTGAACCTGTAAGCCAGCCCCAATTCAATGTTGTCCTTATAAGAGTTGCCTTGGTCATGGTGTCTGTTCACAGCAGTAAAATCCAAACTAAAACAGTGTCCCTGTCACTAGTCTTTGTTTGCTATTTCCCAATTGTCAATTTGAGTCTAAATATTTGAGTGAAGCTAAGATTTTATATTCACAGGATAAATAAAACAAAAAGTCAGCAGGACTAAGAAACTTATTTCTGAGGATATCACACAAATTCTTACTTGTGGAATTTAGTTAGTAGGATGGTTAGGAAGTTTGAGATCTAGTTCCATTTTGCCTGCAAAACTCATGATGTCCTCATTCTTAATATCCCAGTAGTACTCCTTTGTGTAAATGAGCCGCAGTTTCTGTATCCATTCTTCTATTGTGGGACATCTGGGTTGTTTCCAGATTCTGGCTATCACAAATAAGGCAACTATGAACATAATGGAACACGTGCACCTGTGGCATGGTGAGGCATCTTTGGGTATATGCCCAAGAGTAGTATTGCTAGGTCTTCAGGTAGATCTATTTCCAATTTTCTGGGTAACCTCCAGATTGATTCTTAGAGTGGTTATGGAGAGTGTTCTTCTTTCTCCACATCCTTGCCAACATGTGCTGTCACCTGAGGTTTTGATCCTAACCATTCTGATTGGTGTAAGGTGGAATCTCAAGGTCATTTTGACTTGCATTTCCTTGATCACTAAGGACTTTGAACATTTAAGTGTTTCTCAGCCATTTGAGATTCCTCTGTTGTGAATTCTCTATTTAGTTCTACACCCCATTTTTTTTGATTAGGTTGTTTGGATTTTGTCTGTGTTATGACTGAACAAGGATTTTAAGAGCATAAGAAAAATTGTTAGTTAAAAAAAAAACTTTGATCTGACTGCCTGATTTATCATTCCTGCAATTTAAAACATTTGAAAATTGCTCTACCTCTGTGTCCCTTGGCTTTCCAAAATGTGTTCTTTATATAAGAATATTTGATTAGTTACTACATTGGTAGGATAACATCTAGCACACAGTAGATTCTATATGGGCGCTAACTGTGCTTTTAGTGGTAGATAATGACTGTCTTTAAAAATCTGTAGTTTTCAGCACTATATCCATAAAATGCAGTATTGTTACTTGTAGTTCTTCTAATTAATTATCAGGCACACTAAACAAGAAACAAGAGGACAATTTGATTTATTATTATGAATTTAATATGAAATTTAAACTTTCAAGTGCCTACTACGGATATGTCTTATCAAAGTTTTGTGACAGTGATAGTCCTTGGATATGATCCATTAAGGCATTTAAAGTATAAAATAATTTTAAGTTGAAACTTCAATGTGATTACCCAGTCTCCCACTATATCAGCTTTTTGGTGGGATTTATGAAGTATGATTGCTTATATCCATATTAAATTTGACAGATGCAAGTTTGCTACATGCTCCCTCTATCAGCTGCCAGGCCTCTCAGAAAACTGGGAAGAAAGTTAACGCCTAAATACTTAAATGCCATGCAATGAATGTCCACTGCTATGTGGATTTTGCCACCTGAAACCAGAGTGAGGCAAACAACTTTTTCCTCTGTTGGCCTGGAAGAGTTTTTAAACGACAGTGATTTTCAATTACTTTTGTCACAAGTTGAATGAGAAGCAGTGACCTAAAGGTGAACAAATCCTGCGAACAGCAGGGTTTCTCCCTCAGAACTGAACCGATTTTCCTGATTCTAAAATGGCGATTGTTAGTTCCCTCTATTACACTTTTCCTTATGCCTATATATTATCTGTGCTGAGTGTTTTGTACCTGAAATTTCCAGCACTTCTAGATTTTTCCCCTTGAAAATTCTGCAAACGTTTTAGGCACAGACTAATATGAGAATGGATGGAGAGTTGAGCTTATCAGTAAGGTGTTACCCTGAGAGAGGACC